>SSNS01000104.1:1155742-1364875 GCA_006937985.1 Aphyosemion australe | reverse complement strand
TGTCCAACAAATTATTGACAATAAACTATATTACTGTCAACATTATCGAGACCAAAATAACCACTTATGTAATGTTATATCATAATAATGCAAGTACATCCTTTAAAATGCAACAATTAAATCTTTATTTAACATTGGAATGTCCAGAACCAGAAGTTCTAACTAAATAAATAAAACAAAAACAATAAAAATAAAATAATAAAAGGACTCTCACTCTCTGTTAGAAAATATTGCACCAAAAACAATAAAATAGACCCTGTCTCTCCAAAACAATCAATACAATAGCCTATCCAGTGTCAACAACCAAAACTGCACTTGAACCCTCTTATCATCCAGCGTCTTTGGAGGCGAGAGACGAGGAAAACATATACACGCAGACACATGGCGATATATTGAGGCTGGAAAAATTGAGTTTATTTTGTTCTATCGTACGATTAATTGATTTATTGATTTATTATTACAGCCCTATTTAGGAATAAGGCTGTAACATAAAATGAGGAAAATTCATATTCTGAATATTTTCCAGAACCAGTTTACATCCCAGTCCCAACTTGGCCGTTGTCAGATGAGGGTCAGCACAGTGTGGGAACAGGGTGGAAATGTTCTTGTTTTAATAGAAACATATTTCTTTACACACTGGTGGGGGGCAAAATGGGTAGTCTTTCACTTTTATAATGGGGGTATGGAGAAAATTTCTAGTGTTTGGACCTCGTGTGACAAGATAACTATCTCAGCACTGGAATCATGTTGCCATATAGAGAGCTGCTATCTTTATTAAACCTAAACAGTCCAGTAGGATCACATGGTTAAGTGTATGTATTTTGGAAAGTTACAAAGCTACACTATTTGTTTATTTTGCTACAATCCACTCATGAAACACTCACCATGTACTCCTGAACCACAACGTCAAGATTTTCATTCAGAGAAACGCCGAGTTCTTTGATGAGCGCTTCCCTCCAAGCATCAGGGGCATCCTTCAGAATAAAGAAAAGAGATATTTGAACTTAAATTTTCAGTAGCACAGCAAAAGTGATCAAAGACAAAAAAACTAACCAGTCAGCATGTGACACCAGCATCTACATAATGACATTAAAACTACCTTATGGACTGGAGGTTATGATCTTCAAATAATATAAAAAATAATCCATTTCTCACAGTGGGACAAAACATGATAAAATGACAGGGTCCTTTCAGTAGAAGCACTACTCACATGTGAAGGAAGTGAAGCTTTAACATGATGCAGCATATAAATATTTTACTGCCCTAATGTGATGCATATACACTTTATAATTAAACAATTTAAAAGTTCTTACTGTCAGTGTGACGACTGTGTCCCTCAGCTTCATGTCCTGCTGTCCTGATGGCTTTCAGAGAGGAAGTCGAGCTGTGACAGAAACCTTGATTGTAGAGAGGCATGGTTTGTGATGAACTTGAACTCTGCAACATGAGATTCATTTGAAAAAACATCAAAACCACACATGTTGGCCATATGGCATGCATGTGCTACATGCATAATAGCTGTAAATAAAATGAAATATTTAATAGAGGAGGCTGCACTGTGTTGAACATTTTATTTTTCTGCTGTTTTGGAGCTAGGATTGTATGTTTTAATCAGAAATCCACACTCAAACCAGCCAGCAGGCTGAGGCTAGAATAATGAAAACACAGACCTGGCAGCTTGTTGCTTCATTAACTGGCAGCTTATAGCTTTATGCTAACTAACAGAACACAATATAAAGGAGGGGATTGTGCTAGCTCTGACTCAAATAACATTTTGAATTTGGCTAGCACTTTAACATCAAATTAACCATGTTATATTAGCGCCGAAATTCGCCGTTTAATTTGCATATCAATGTAATAAAAAACGATCGTTAACGGGTCATAGTAACTCACNTTTGTCACAAACCAGTCAAACCAGAATGTCGGAGATCTCCAGCTAAAAAGAACAAAGAGAGAAAGAGTGAGGGAGAGGGGTAAAAGCTAGCTTTACTAGCCAAGGATGTGTGATAGCCACATCTCACAAACACTAATGTGGAGTTAACACACAACACAACTTAACTATTAGCAAACCCACGGAAGACCTAAATATGTTTAGTGCACCACAGAGTTAAGTTAAATGTGACATTAAACTAATTCAAATTAAAGTGCAAAAATTCTTCTAAACAGATAAAACAGCAAGAACAAATAAACTCGCGGCACTAATTTTACTTTACATGGCGACTCTCAAGACTCTAAACTACAAATGAATGAGATTTTTACCATTTTAAATGAGAAAACCAAGACTTACCGAACAATAGAGAGATGAGTCTGCGCGCCAATAGATTTAAATGGCTGCCGGCCTTCTTCTTCTACCCATAATCCAAAGCGTGCAGGACTAAATCCCGTGCATTCTCGCGAGATTTAACAAAGAATTTTGATGTGTGAGGTTTTGTCATTTCATATAAATATAAGGCATTTTATGCAGAAAAATGGTGAAAATATGCCATCTTTTTTGCAACGAAATTTGGATAATGGATAAAGCCAGGTTTAATGTAAAATAATAATAATAATTTATGGTTTATTTTGTTGATTAGTTACAAAGATTTCTTCGGATGTGATTTTTAGTTTTAGAATAAACTAATATTTACTGAACAAATCTGTATATTTCAAGTTTCACCATGTTTTTTGGAGTTCCGACATTCAAACCTCAATTTATTTTTTTATTTTTATTTAACCTTTATTTAACCAGATGAGTCGATTGAGAACTCATTCTCATTTACAACGACGATCTGGCCAAGAGGCAGCAGCAACAGACACATAGTTAGCTTTACACAAACAGATAAGATAAAAAACAGATAAGATAAAGAAAAATAGGGAAAAAAATGCATAAATGCAAAAATGCATAAATCAGACTAGGAATTAAATATTGAAAAATCCCTCTGAACCTTCATTGTAAAGATTGGACATGTTACCAGCTGATCATCCTAGTTTAAGAGAGGAAACTGGCTCAAAACCTAATAATTGAAAATATTGAGTTTTGCCTGTATGGCTCCTCTTAAGTTTCTGTTCCCCACACATGAGCACCTTCCCAAAAATAGATGGTATTGACTGAACAATAGTTCACCCATACGTGCGTGGGCTTATAGGTGGGTTGCATTTTGGTCCTCAAGCCTTAGTTTGCCCTCCTAAATCGGCTCTTGACAATCTTGTCACGTGAACTGGGTGACATACCAATTTCCACAACTGGCCCACATCTGGCATGAACAGATCTGGCCCATAGCAACCTAAGCCTCAACTGGCCCACATCTGGCATGCCTCATATGAGCCGTGCCATCATTGCCAGATCTGGCCCACGCCTGGTTGACATGTCATTTGCCATGCCAGACGTATGCCAGATGTGCCGGCTTGAAGCCAGATCTGGCCCATGTCAGCCTGCTACCTGGGGACATGTGTAGTCTTTATTTTAGTGCATCTTATTTCAAATTTAAATATTCAGCCTAAAAATGTCAGTGTGGCGCCCTCTTTAGGTTAAAACTCTACATTTAAATTTGAATCCATCATTGCAATTGGCTAATACCATATGATGTCAGCTACACTGCTGTGGTTTATACAATCAGCCGAGTCTCGGGCTACCCGAGAAAAAGGTTGAGAGCTCTGAGGCCGTGTTTGCGTTCAGAACCTAGCTTGTTCTGTCGATTCGTTATAACAGCTTTAAATGAGCTTTTTACATCTCCAAATAGCTGCCTCACTTTTGTAATATCTTCTAGTCCAATAACACAATAAATCCTTCACATAATGTGTCTGACTGTAAAAATGCTTCTTCTTTTGTCTGAAATGGTTGAGATGAAGGGTGTTTGAAGGCGTCAAGTAGGAGCAGCTGCAGCCAGGTGAGAGATAATTAGCCTATTCATGGATCTGAATATAGTAAATAAAACAAAGGTAGAGAGTTGCATCAGATCCATTCTGGGGCAGGAGTGTATTTTCACTCAGTAACAAAGAAAAACGTAATAAATGCCAAAAGCTGGTGTCTGATCACTTGAATCCCTGTGGGGGGGTTCTTGAATCGTGTTTACACTCACGAGGAGCATTCCCATGTTTATGTGAAATGTTATTCAGATTATTTCCAGACCTGCCAGATGAATTTGAGTGACCTAATCTTCCAGCTCAGCGTGGAAATGAGCAACAAACAGAGGGAGACAGTTAAATATTTACTACAGACTCAGAAAACCCTCCATACCTTCAGCTTCCCTGTCCTGTTTCAGCCACACAAACACATGAGGTGACCCCGTCAGCCTGCAGGGTCAAATGTCACCCTTCTGTTCACTTATTAGTGAGCTGTCTGGTCTGTGTGAACAATACGAGCTCACGGTGAGTCGAGCGCCAGCTTATTTCAGATAAAACTGATCTACCGCGGCCCTTCCTGTAATCTAAAGTCAGTTTTAGGTTAGTGTGACACATAAGTAGACCCAAACACGGGTCGTATTTACACATCAGATAAGCTCCTTTCCACAGAGACATCTGGGCAGGCAGCACCGTTAGCAACCAGCAGATAAAATGTTCTCAAAACACTCAGAGCTGTGATCATTTCCAGTTTCCACAGCTGCCGAGAACAGTTAGACTAAACGCTGCAGCTTTACGTCACGGTGCCAGGAGAGCACGGAACCAAACCAGAACAAGTGGTTGTTATTATCTGGTTTAGTTTCTAACCGTTGCTGATGTATGGATTCCACAGGGTGAGGGGAAACAAATCTGGGACAAGGACAGAGAAGCTCACACAGCTAAACACCGATAAGCTCTCCGGTGACAGAAAACAGAGTCTGCCCGACAAAATTCTACAAACGACCTTTTCAAATCGGCACTATAAATATTTGTTCTCACATACTTTGTGAATGAACTCAACCAAAAGGTCATTTATTAACACAGCGTGATCTTTGTTTAAAACGTCAAAAGTCCTATAGAAGAAGAAATGATTTTTTATATAGCGCCTCTCATAGATAGAAATCACGAGGCGCTTCCCAAGAACAAAAGTAAAAAACGATTGAAAAAATATATCATAATAAAAAATAGAGAAAAAGAAAAATTTAGATTACAAATGTGAAGGAAGAAAAAAAAAGAAAAGGTAACACAGGATCCAGAGAAAGACAGAATTGGTAAAAACAGCAACATGAAGAGAAGGTAGTGATGAAGAATCAACTACAGGTCACACCTGTTCAGCTGTGGTCTTTAGCCTGGTGCGCTGCACAACCTTAGGCACCTGGGGGTGTATTTCAATATAATTCAAACCATCAAATGTGATGTCAACAAACTTTAATCAAATTTGAGCTTGGATCCTGAAATATTGAGAATTTAGCAATTTTTATGTAAACATTTAATTGTCTTATTTTGAAATATTCATAAATTTTAAACTTCTTGTATTCTGACATTCACCTGTCTCCTCCCACATGAGCAGGGTTAAAATCTATAATTAGGTGTCTTTTAAAGTGAGGAAATAAGAGCTGGAGAAGTTGAAAAGACATTTTCTACAAAAATATTTTACTGCACAAATATGGGACGCCACATGTACATTTTTGTGCAAAAGATTTAGATGTAACATTTAGATTTAGATTAACATTTAGATTTAGATTTAACATTTAATATTTAGATTTAACATTTAGATGTAATATTTAGATTTAAATTCAGATTTTACATTTAATATTTAGATTTAATATTTAGATGTAATATTTAGATTTAAATTCAGATTTTACATTTAATATTTAGATTTAATATTTAGATTCAGATTTTACATTTAATATTCAGATTTAACATTTAATATATAGATTTAACATTTAATATTTAGATTTAACATTTAGATTCAAATTCAGATTTAACATTCAGATTTAAAATTTAAATTTAGATTCAACATTTAGATGTAATATTTGGATTCAGCTTTAACATTTAACATATAAATTTAACATTTAAATTTACATTTATTTTTAACTTTTACATTTAGATTTAGATGTAACATTTAATATTTAGATTTAATTTTAGATTTAACATTTAGATTTAAATTTAAGATTTAGATTCAACATATAAATGTAATATATCAATTTAACATTCAGAGTTACATTTAGATTTAGCACTTAACATTAACATTTAAATTTGCTAAAATTATATGAAATGTAAACATGTGTGATGATTTTTAGGTAATTTCCTATTTAGACGTGTTAAAAGTGTGCTAAATAAAAGTCACGCAAGTAAATAGCAAAAAACGGTCTAAAATCTTTCGCGCAAAATATTTACACTTAGCATGTCACACACCTACACTGCAGTAAAAGTAACTGCTATGCATTTCCCCTCCCAGTCAGTGCTACATTTAATTATTTAACACCTAAATCTGCCGCTCTATGATTTTATCTCCATGTTTAATGTAAAACCGTAGCTTTCCTGAACGTGTTTCCCGTTGGGAAGGTTTTACTCATTTTCTTTGATCTTAAAGGTCTCCCTCCAGAGATTTAATGAGATTGCATCTCTAGTAATGAACGACAGCTTGGATGGTATTTTGGATGTTTTCCAGACACAATAAGTTGATGGAATCCATCAGATAAGCAGTGCATCACATTCATGGCAGCACCTAGGAGGAGCATGTTGCTGTGGATCAAAACAAAACTGCATCACGAGGAATTTCGTTATCTTTATAATATTTCTGCAATAATCAGAATAGGAGTAAAGTGTGTGCTGCACATGTAGTTATTAACAAATACACCAGAGACGAGCTGCTGTTCCTCCATATTGAAATGCAGCTGACCCACGCTTGACTCCGTGCACAAGCCTTTAACAAACCATTGACTCTCTGCTGCCCAGAGACTTCTCCTTTCTTTTTTTAAACTCCGTTTTATTGATCTCTGCTTTGTGGCTGCCTCAGCTGACACGCAGCAGAATCTGTCCGTGCTCTGCTAAGAGTCCTGTGGAGATTCATTAGGTACGCCTTCGATTTCTCGGCACAATGCCTGCCTCTCCTCAAAAGCCCGCGACGCTTCTCCGTCTGGTCTTCATTATCGTGTCCTTTTCATCCTGCTTGTCACGGTCAGGATTCTGCAGCTGCACAAACAAAACGATCAGAATTTACACGTATCTTCAAGTTTATTTGTCATATGCATCAAGTACAGCGTACACAGGTTGCTATGAAATGCCTTTTGCCCTGGTTGTCTTTCATTACAATGAAAACTAAGAATAAAGCAGCAAAATTAACTTCTGACAGCCGGGGGGTTAAAAACTATCTCTGAGGAGTGAGGTCAGGGCATGAAGAGAGCGAGAGCGCTTTCCTGAGGGCAAGTAGGAGATTCTTCCACGTAAGAGATGAAAAACATGTAGTGAAGTGAGCGTTTGCCTCTCAAGACCTTTCATTTGCCTGAATACTCTCATCTTTTCCAATAAAAAGCTAGATTAAAACGGTTTATAGCTCAAACAAGACTTAAAATAATAATAAAAATAACATTAAAGAGACTGCTCAGCTGAGATTTGTTTTTAACTTTCAAAGAAAATATCAAAAGCTGCTAAATGTCCCTGAAACACATCCAAAGCTGCTCACCTGCCAGGGTTTCCACAGATACTGCAAATACAAGGACTTCTTAGAGGACTCCTTCCTTTTGTTTTTGAAGTGTTTATCTTTAATCTGCAATCACGAATGAGTTTACGACTAAAGGTTAAGAGAATGACACTGATGTGATCTAAAAGAATGTGTAAAACAAGTTGTTTAGACTCTGTGCTATTTTAGTTACACTGTAAAACATTTTTGTTGCTTTAAATGAGTTTTCTCTACAGTTATTTGCTGTTAAAGCAATGTTCATGTAGAGCTGGATTGTGATTCTAAACAGATTAATTCTGGCTGGATAAATATTCCATTTTCTAATGAAAGATTCTCTTGATTCAAGAAAAATATTTTATTTTGGAGCCTTTTAAAGGTGTGAAACTCTGAACAAACTATTTTAATGATTATTTCTGATTCTAATGGGTCACTGTGAGTGTTTCATGCAGGCTGAACATAAAACAGTCTCCTCCACCTATCTCCTGCATCAGCTTCTGATAGAAAATAGACGGTGAAACTCTAGGATTAGAAAATCCTGACAGATCTACGTCACACTGTCACTTAGCATTCATGGACTCACCCATCTTGACTCACGACGGGGAAGGCTGTTGTTGGTTTAGCGTCCAGGAAACAGCAGAGAACGTCTGGGCTAGTGGAAGCTAACCGTTAGCATTAGCAACTCCACCACACAGCAGAACTCCTCCAGGCTTGAGTTATTTGTGGAGATAAAACATCAACGTTGTAAGTCAGTGGTAGAGTCGTGTTGCTGTTATCCAATCAGAGGCAAGATGTCCAAATATCAGGAAATAAGACTCCAAATTCTGCTGCAGAAGACTCGTTCATGCTGATCCAAACGTTTCTGGGCTTTTTTTGCCCTGAGTACGGCTTGCAAGGCATTCATTCCTACCAGTATGTCGTAATATTTACTGTATGAGCATGAGTGCATAGAACTATGCACCAACAGCACGTTTCAATAAGCTACAGTCCAACGACGGATCCAGCAAGGGTGTCATGTGACATGTTTGAATTTCTAATAAAGATTATTGAAGGGAAAAAAATCAGAAACAGGTGTGTTTTGTGCTAAATTGACCACTGCAGTTTCACTGATAGGGGCATCAGTTCTCTGTTGTTAACGCCATCAGATGACATAAGCGTTGCTGGTAACTAATTATGGTGATTGATTGGTTGAAATGTGTTTCAATAAGGTTTGTTTAAAACCGCTAAACTAACTTCAAACCCACCCAAAGCAAGTTTCACCCACAAAATCAGAACCAATACCACCCACCTGTGTGGGAAACCACCCAATCAGGCAACACTAAGGGAGAACAAATGAATGTTGTTCTGTGTGGTAACATCTGGCTCAGCTTCTTGCTTATTTTTATTAATCAAGCTTCATTTCTTGTGTTCATAACCAGATACCATTATCTAGATGGTTTAATTGTCCAGGCTGCTTAACATCTTGAAGGGTGTTCTTCAAGGTTCAGTCCTTGGAACATTTATTTTTACCATCGACATTTTTGATTTTGTTTAAAAAGTTTCGATTTCTATGCCGACGATGCATTTGTTTTATTGTTCTGGCTTCACAGAAGAGGAACTGACTTAGCTTCAAAATGCCCTCAATGCTGTTAAAAATTCACTCTTTAGTGTCGGTTTGTTTGTGACTCTCCCAGCTCCAGATTCCATTTTAATGGGCTTTGCCATGTGGCATAAAAAGAGACCAGGATCATACTGTTGAAGAAAGGATGGAGGCAGATGCTCCAAAGGCCATAAAGAGAAAGGGAAGAGATTTAAAGTGGCTGTCTGAAGTTTTTCGTTGATCTGATGGCACCATCTAGTGGCTGACAAGCATATCACACCAAGAGTCGTTTGATTCGGTTATTTAAGATGGCGACTGCTCGTTTCTTGTTTATGAATGTGCTTCTGTAGCCGACAAGCAGAGCTAAAACACGTTTTACAATTATTATTCTCATGTCATGTTGTGTTTTCATACATTTATATTTTAAAGACTTACTTGTCCGTGAAAAGTTCATCAACTCTGCATCAGCCGAGGTGCTTCCTTAAACCTGAAGCACGTAAGTAGTAGTCTAAAGCTTGATTTATGTTTGACGCATCCGCAAGGTCCACACGGCCAAATTACGTAATTTCAACAACCACGCCCCTCCGCGCAGCCCAAAGTTTCCGCACCGCACACCTAGGAAATTTTCTAACTACGCGTACGGTCCTGTGCGGAAAAACATGTCGGACTGGCCATGGAGCCCTATTCCGCCCCCTACAGTCTGGGAAAATATTGACTCACAGCGGGGACGAGCCACGGAAGATAAACGCTGCAAAAGTCGTCTTGGCCTGATTCCGCGCGGAAATGAGACGCACGGACACGCTATTGGTTATGCACAGAGCTCTACGGGGCAGGGGGCGGGCTTAGCAAATAAAAAAGATGTATTGCTTACATTATATCACAGTACATGATAAGATGATCACTTTTACGGATTTCTGAAATATCCTACATAATTCCTGAAAGGGGAAAACTCCGGACAGCTGCTTTAGTGAAGAGCAAAACCAGAATAACCTACTTTCCAACACACAACATTCTTAAACACCAGATTACATCAAAAGCCTCCGAGTGAAACTGATTTTATACTTAAACTTCTTTTGTGCTGTTTTTTGATCTCAATGAGAGTTAAATAGAAATTATAAATGGGATTCATTTGGTATAAAGCAGAGTTGTTCCAGAAAGACCTTTTTTTTACATTTTAATAATTTCTTTTACATCATCTTGTGAACAGTTCCGTGTTTTGTCATTATTTCTCCTTTGCTGCAGTTCCAACCCGGGGGAGTGCAGCGTTTCAGCCTGAAACGTGACTCATCTGGGTTGTTCCCCCCCTCTCCTACACGGTAACATCCGGGGGCAGGCCCGCGGAGGAGTGGGCGTGTCTGCGTGTCCTCCTCTCAGGAAAACGCTGGAGCAGGAGCAGTTAGGCAGAGCGCACACTGCGGAGGAGAAGGAGCGCGCAGCCACCGAGGATATGTCAGCTGTCCGACGCATCGAGGGCCGTGCTGTTGGTGCCCCTCCACCGCCTCAGCTGCTTTAACCCACCGCTCACACGTCGCCTTATGTACCACATGCTTTGCTGAGATCTTCCTGTCATAGGCTGCTGCTGCTGGTTCTGGTCCGTCCCCATCCCTTCCTCCTCCTCTCGTCCCGCTCCTCCTCCTCCTCCAGATTCCTCTCGTCCCGTCGCCAGGATGGAAAAGACGCTCTGCAGTTCGCATCCCGGGACCAACAAGCCCAACTGCTCCCCGTCCGACCACCGCGGCAGCTCCAGGAAGCCAGGAGGTCGGAGCGGGTCGCACAGCCCCGGCTCCGGGTCTCTGTGCGGGCCGGCTGGAGCTGGAGGCAGCCGGGGGAGCGTGCAGGGCAGCGGCATGAATCTACAGCAGCAGCAGCTGGGGCGCAGGAGGCAGCTGGAGGGAGTGCTCAGCAAATACACCAACCTGCTCCAAGGCTGGCAGAACAGGTAGGAGGAGGAGGGCTCGGTTCAGGTGTCACTTCGTGATGTGATTTTTTCCCGTCCACGTTGCACTTTTACCCCCACATCACTATGAGGAGGAGGAGGAGCAGCAGGAGGTTAAACATCAAGCTTTAGGCCTGATTTTTAACTTTTTAACTGCAGGAGGTTCAGAAAAAGTTTTGTTTCTGTAACTGAAGCATAAATCTGATGTTTACGACCTGCTTAAATCTATAGACAGTTTGACTCTAATGTCAAAAATTGTACTTTTAAATAGGTTTTGTGGTTATGGTGGTAACCCAGTCAACAACAAACATCTGGGATGTTTACATTTAAGGGTTCAACTTTAACTCGTCCCTTCTCTTTAGGCCATGACAGGTAGCCGGGTTTCGCCCATCTAGGAAAAATCTCGGGTCCACCTTGTTTTCAGCAAAAAAACAAACATTGTGAAGCACGTTCATAGGCATGCCACGCCTGTAGGTGGCAGTAGTTCCCCAAATTGTCGGCGTCTTTGTGAACAAACATTCCTTGGATGTGGAATAATGGCATTGTGGGCTGTAAACGTCCTTAACGTCGTCCTTTGCCTGTGGTCTCCTGTAAGAGCATTATTGAGCTGGTAAAAATAAGTGAGTGTAAACAGGTTTCACTTGTGTTGTCTTGGGCAGCGATGTTGCCAAATCTAAAACTTCGGATTATTTTTGTCCACAAGCAAATTCTGACAATGGAGAATTCGCAAATCTCCACCTTGGTTTGAGGTTTTTGAAATAATGGTACTGTGTGTCTGCTTTCGCGTGGATGACAAGCCAAAATGTAGAATAGTATTTATGTTTTGTGGGAAAATCTGCGACATGTATACAACAGGATCTTAGTTCCCATCCCCCAACCAATTAATTTGCCACTGTCCTCGTTTTATCAGCTGTTAGTACAATGAAATTCTTTTGCTGACACCAGTTGTTGGACTTTGACCCAGGAAACTGCATGAGGTTTGACTCACGTGTGGAGCTGCTGCTTCTTATTGGCAAAAGGTGACAGGTGTGCAGTAATGTTTTTGCCTGTGAGTGTGCGTATTTGATCAGCTGGAAACTCCCAGAAAGTAATACTTGAGTGTACCTCTTTTCAAGATGGCTGCTATGACCTCAGAAAACACAACCATAGCTTTAACTGAGCTTTTAGCTGTGGGTTGTTCACACCACACTCTTATCACCAACAGGTTGAATTATTTTCTTATAACTTTAAAACCGGTATAGAATTCCCTAAAGTAATAAAAAAATATTTTTATAATTTAATGCTTTATGACCCTGATTTCAGCCTTTGATTGTTTTAGACTCAAAAAACTCAGAAAAAAGCTTTGGCGCTCCTGTTTCAGGAACTAGAAGTTGGCCAGAAGACGGCAGGATTTGTCTTATTTCCTGATATTCGGTTATCTCACGTCTGATTGGCTAACAGCAATGCGACTACCACTGACTCTGTTTTGTAACGTTGATATTTTATCTTCACAAATAACTCAAGCCTGGAGGAGTTCTGCCGTGAGGTGGAGATGCTAATGCTAATGGTTAGCTTCTGCTAGCCGAGGCGTTCTCTGCTGTTTCCTGGACGTTAAACCAACAACAGCCTTCCCCGTCGTGAGTCAAGATGGGTGAGTCCATGAATGCTAATGGTGCGTTTCAGTTGTCCTCGGAACTCGGAATTTCCGACCAGGAAATGACATAACGAACTAATTTTGCGTTCCAGATTCCAACTCAGAAAAACCACATAAAACCAGAAAAAAACATTTAAAAAATCAAACGTCAAAATGTAAACACCAGAAACAGTTAAAAAACCATAAACACTGGTCAATTTCGGCGGCAATGCTAACGTTTTCAGCAACGTAACTATTGATAACAAGAACAAACAACAACTCTGTGATGTTAAACAGCAAAAAGAAAGAAAGCAGAACATATAAACGATGAAAAAGATAAAGACGACAACAACTATGGTAGCACTGGGCGCGGCCATCTTTAATATGGTGATCTCAGGGTCCTCTAAAACGTACGAGCTCGCAGCTCGGAATTCAGAGTTCATTACGTCATTTCCGGTTAACTTATCTTGGAAAAACAAATTCCGTGGACAACTGGAACTCACCATTATTTGACGTCGCGTGCAGTTGTCAGGCTTTTCTAATCCAAGAGTTTCCCCGTCTGTTTTCTATCGGTGGCTAATGCAGGAAATAGGGGTAGAAGACTATTTTCACATTTAGCCTGCATGTTAAACTCAGAGTTACTGATCATGTTTCAAAAAGAACAAGTGGAAAACGGTTTCTTAGTGAACTTTAAATCATAAAACAAGCCAGGAATTCTGTTTCTTTGAAAAATTTTTGTTTTGGGTAAAACTGATTCTTTAACAGCGACACCAGCATGATTTAAAAAATCAATTCTCACACAACATGTTTGAATTTTTACAATAGATTTCTAACTTTAAAGCAGGAAAAAATAGTGTAAGAAAAATATTAAATGGTTCTAAAAAAACTGGAGGTCACATAAACCAAACAGAATCACAAGGCCGCTAATAAACACCTTTAACCAGCTCCGGTGGCCTAGTGGCATGAGTGTCCGCCCCAGGACTGGGATTTGAGGGGTTCGAATCCCGGTCGGGTCATACCAAAGACTTTGAAAAAATGGGACCCAGTGCCTCCTTGCTTGACACTCAGCACTAAGGGGTTGGATTGGGGGGTTAAACCACCAAATAGTTCCCGAGCGCGGCCACAGCTGCGGCTCACCGCTCCCCACCATGGGGATGGGTCAAATGCGGAGATGTAATTTCACCAGTGTGTGATGATGACTTGGGACTTTAACTTTAACTTCTTTAAATGATCTAAATTTGGACACTAGCTTGTGTGTGTATGTATTATATTTTAGTAGTTTTTGCTTGAAGTAAGTGGAACTTCTTAAAGCTATCTGATAATTCCTAAAGCACCAAAGCAGCTGTCATAATTTTGCAGCACCAGTTGAGATTAAAGCCGTTTTATTATGAAACCTTTATAAGTTCACTTCCTGCCTCGTCCAGGTTACGTTCAAGATTCGATCACTAACTGTAGTTCCAAATTTGAGACATTTGTTTTCTTTGGAAGTCTGTAAATCCTAGCCTGGCCAGCCATCCTATATATGTGAATATATAGTCTGGCCACGACCCATTGACGGCTCTCAGTCGTGAGGCGGGATTTACGGTTGTCTTTCAAACTGTCTGCACGCAATTGGATAGCGCTAGGACCAATCAGAGTGACGAACAACGTGACGTTATCACAGCGACGGAAAAGAAGTGGGAGGCAGCAATGTCTAGTATGAAAAACATGTGAATATCAGGTGTACTGGGACATTGCACTACTTTGTTTGATAAAAATAAGAAGCCACTAAGTATAGCCGACAGACTTACGCACGTTGGAGTCTCAAACGCCGTTTCAAACGAACGTGGTTCCTGCGTTGCCGCCATGTTGTTTGTGTTCGCGATTGCAGCTCTGACGTCATCGGCTACTCCCGCTCTGTGATTGGCCCAACCAAAACTATAGCGAGCTGTGATTGGACAGCCACAGCAGTGGATCGGGCTGCGAGGGTTCCAATGAAGCGTGCCTAGACCAAGCTTGGTCTAGTTCACTAGGCCATGTAAATCCTGCTTTAAGGGAACTTTCTTGTGCAGCGTTAACATGAATTATGCAGAATCTCTGTCCTACAGCTTTGTTTTTTTCCTCATCTTTTGCAGCAAAATTAGTGATTTTCTCCCCACACAGAGAAATAAGTGTCCCATTGTGGCTGTACTGTAGCAGTGCTGCAGAGAAGAAGGAATTTTATGAAAGTGTCTAGGATCTGGGCTGGATGCCAGCGTGTGAGAGAGGGTAAAAAGGAGGCGAAGGCGGAGGTGGAGGGAAGGAGCGGCTGCTCCCCGCTCTGTAAACTGACAGCCAGATGATGCACTGATCTGCATCTTGATGCGCGCCCACAGGAGAATACCTGGGTTTTAAAAACAGACACAATTTTTCAGTTTCAAAGAGATAAGTGATGTGATTGGGATGCATTTAAACATGTCTGGTGTTCAGAGAGCGTTCACTTAAACGTACGCATGAACAAATCTTTTGTATAATTTTGTTTTTTATTCTGAAGTTGAGCTGATATCAGGAAAGGATTTATCTTTTTCCTTTGCGATGATGCCACCTGTCATGTCTCAGTTTCAAAGAGCCTCGAGGCGGTGATCCAGCTTTATGAGAAAGCGTTCGCTCAATGCATCCACCTGAGCCGGAGCCGCGGGGTCGGGACGAGTAAATATGTGGGCAGAGATAGCAAGCGGTGACTCAAACCTCCTGAAAAATGTCACAGGAAATTGAAACTGCAATTAGATGAGAAAATATATCTGTTATGGTCTCAGGACTTTATTTGCTCCAGTGCTTCCAATAAGATTTAGGTCTGACTTTGTCTGAAGATAATAAAGAAGCGGTGAGGTACAGCAAGTCATTTTCACGATTGTTTCTGAGAATTTAGCCGTCCTGTTGCCTGAGGACTGAAGCTGTTTCACTTTCTGGTGGTTCTTAATTTGATGAACTGATATTTTCTGCTCTGATTGTCCACATGGAGAGGAGCCAGTTGAGGTGGCTCGGGCATCTGGTTATGATGCCTCCTGGACGCCTCCCTGGTGAGGTTTTCCAGGCACGTCCAACCAGGAGGAGACCTAAAGGAAGACCCAGGACACGCTGGAGGGACTATGTCTCTCGTCTGGCCTGGGAACGCCTTGGGATTCCCCCGGAGGAGCTGGCCCAAGTGGCTGGGGAGAGGGAGGTCTGGGCCTCTCTCCTTAGAATGCTGCCACCGTGACCCGACCCCGGATAAATGGAGGAAAATGCATGGATATTTTCCTCTAGATGTCAGGAGAATAAACGATACAGCGGAGGGTTTGGGCCACATATCAATTATAGGGATTTGTGTTCCCAACTACAGGAGTTCTGGGAAATTTCTGGGACTTGGGAAGATGACAGGGAAAATATGATGGCTCTGTGCTCTCAGTCGTTGTGTCTCCATACAAAATCAGCCCTTTCACGACTTTGCCAAGACGTCAGGATGTCACAACTGTTTCGCCAGTGAGTGACGTCACTGATCAGGGGCAAAGGCGTCCACGGACATTATTAATTACGTGAAAAAAGATTTATCCTAACAAAGAATGTTGTAATTTAATCCATGCAGTAGACGGCGATAGCAGCTGTGTGACGTAAAAAGCGACGCTCAATGACTCGAAGTATTGCCGTTTCTTAGGAGACCAGAAAGCATCCAAAATTACGGCGTTGTTGGGAGATTTTCGTAGCATTTTTTGGGTTTTGGTAGTTTAGAAACAGCAGTTTTAAAGTGACTGTGTGTATTTTCCGGGCAATAGGGGGCAGTATATACCTAAATCATTGCAAGCAAGCCGCATTTTTGCGTTCAAGTAAGACCTTACCAACAGATGGCCATTAGGGTCAAAAATCACTGGGAGTGCAACCTCCAGCAAAATGACATCAGACTCCCTTTCATCACTGGCAGCAAGTGAAGAGGTAAATGTTTAAAGTAACAACATTTATGAATGGCAAAAGTTTTGTAACCATTTGTTACAAATCAGTAAATGCGTTTTGTCCTCACGGGTTCCCGTAGAAGGAAACATGGCATCGCCCAGAGACTTCCACTCCCATGTATATATTTTTCAACAAATGGGCATCATTTAAATTCATTTTCAACATTTCGATGGATATTTCCGGAGGCAGCATCAAAGATATTTACTTTCTTTTCCTTCCATTCTGCTTCACCAGCAACTTTTCCAACTTTAAAAATGCCGGTTGTTTGGCGACCGCTGCCGATATAATTTCCTACAAATATACAACCAAACAGTTAAAGTTAACCACAAGTCCCGCCCAACGAGTCAACCGGGTCTTTTCCGAGTCCATACCCTAGCTCTGGTACGCAGTTGGTCCCTGGAGAATTGCCCTTTCGGGACGGCTCGTTGAAGTGACAAGCGCGTGCCACAAAGGTCCGGTAGTTTCTTAATTCGGATCGTATTGATGAGATAAAAAATTATTTATTTAGCTTCCCTAGTTTTTTTTTTCTATGATGAGACTGCAGTGGATTCAAGTTTTAGTCAAAACAAAAGTATCTCTAACTAACGGAGACCCAAACGATCCATCTAACCCTCTACGGAGCCAACATCGATGTCCTGAGTAACATATCCAACCAGGTGTGGTCATCTACGTGAGTGAGTTGGAATCTTTCCATCTATCTATTCGTGTCATCCATCAGAATCTGTCTTTTGGTCTTTTAGGCTGGAAATGGACTCGCTTTGATTCCATGAATGTTCAATCAAACTGGGACCTTTAAAGCTTTGGCCACTTCTTCCACTTCTTCCAAGAACCATTTTTCAGCAAATAAAACCTTGAGCTGTTGCACAAGGCGTCCTAATTGAGACATATTTGATTTTCACTGGAATTGTCAAACAGTTTAAACTGGGCGTTTAAAGAAACAGCTAGGAAATGACTGCTTTTATCACAGCGGCGTCGTAAGGTCTTGCTCCTCTATAAACCCATTAGGGAGAGAAAAGAAGTGTCTGGACAATATACGCTTCCCCAGGTGTTCAATATTTACTGCTATTATCGGCTAATATCGGTAAGTGCCTCCAGCGTTTAATTATAGAAACATCCGAAGGAGGCGAGGCCGTGCGCTGCCGGTGGAGTGATTGCGCTTGTCAGTCACGTGGAGACACACATTCTGTGTTTGAGTGTGTTTGTCAGCGTCGTGGTGGGCAGCAGACCTGAGTGGAGCTAATTCTGCCACTGAGTGGGTGGACATGTGTTAGCGTGGAGTGCTGCTGGGGAGCCGTTTCTGTTTGTGTGAAAGAGAATGTGGCTGTTTGAACGTGTAGTTTGTTTCTTTGGATGATAAGAATGGATAACTGGAGTTATTTCTTTGGGTGCGTTTGTTCATGCGGGGTTACAAGTCACTTTAGGTTAGTTTTGAGCATGCTGACGTAATGTTTGGCCGATGCTAAGAGAGCAATTCGAGTTCTGTTATCAGCTTTCTGCCTCATTACCGCGCGGTTGTTGCAGAGTGATTTGTTCATTTCAGCCTGACCTACATTTAGTTTATGATCAATGGGAGTGATGTGTGACTGTCATGCACTCACGCAGCATCAAGGTAAGTTCATTGAGCCGAGCTAAACACTCGAACCAGCCGACCGCTCTTTATCCAACAAGTGTCGCATGATTTTTACTGTCCTGTTTAAATGGAGAGTTTTTAAAACGGTGACCAAGGTTTGGCAGAGACAAACAATAAAGTCATTATGAGCTCAAATGTTCAAAGTTCATTCTACTTTTATGTGTTTGCGCTGTTTTCTCAGACAATAAAAACATTTGTTGACCCTTTATTATTGCCTGCTGCTGAAACACAGATTTCCTTTTGCAGTTGACCTGATTTTAAGAGTTTAACATGCATTATACCACAGAACTGGCTGTAACTCAACCACTTTTACAGGTATTGAGCTAATATTGGGTGTAGCCAACCTCAGGTTTCCACCTGATGCGGAAGCGGTGCGGAACAGCTGTGAAGTGAGTAGCCACCATCATAGGCCCAATTTCTATACTTGCACTGCGCCCTTCTGTGAAGTGCGCTTAGAGGAAGTGCACAGTAAGGATTCGAGTGCACAAGTGTGCAAATAATTGCAACGCATGCTGGGATGCCGGTCGCTCTTTGTGCTGTTTAAAAAATCTTTATTAACAGCTTTCAAACACACAAACAAACAATTATTTGACTAAATTTAAAGTAATTGCTGTCCACATTTATATCTTAGTCTAAAACATTCAGAGCGTGAATAAATATCATTAATCATCTAAAAATTAACTTATTTCACTTGAAAATACATGTTTTCAGAAAAGGCACTTGAGCCATTGCGCCGCCTTCTTCTCAAAATTCCCACGCAGCAATGGATTGTGGGTAATACCCTTGCCCGAAGTCTGCATCGCTGCGGACTTGGGCGAAGTGCGGATTAATGGGCTTGACACACGGGAGGCGACATCGCCTCTCCTCCATTCATTTTCAATGAGACAAGTGCGACAAAACGATAATCGCGGGTCTCCCTCCTGCTAAGTGAAATGCGAAAAACGTGCGTGTGACATTTTGCGCTCGTGCATGTGTCGTGCACACGTGAGCCAGTGACGCCATCCCAGAAAGTAGAAAATTTTTCAACTTTTCATCGCTGTTGCTCAGACAAGGACCAATCAGCGGAGGTTTCATTGACTGACCAATGAGCGGACAGGATGCTTCTCAGTACATCTCCGGGCAAACATGGAGGAAAAATTAATACTTGCCGTGTCTGATGTCCCAGCTTTACAAGACCACTTAACTCTAGCAAAGCCTTGTGAGACTTCATATCTACCGCTTTTCCAACTCTGAACTGCTTTAATAACCCAAAATTCCCTCCAATCTGACGGCCAATCAAAGCAACGGAAGACTCGCTATTCGCCCTGGAACAGAGGCGTCGCTGGCTTTTGCCGCTGGCTGCCTGTCGCCTCCCGCGTGTCAGGTTCTAAAAGCATTATCGATGAGTTTTGCTGATCGCTGTCGTTTGCCGCCTCCCGTGTGTCGAGCCCATGAAGGTGCAAAATGGGCGTGGTCAACTTCCGCACTTGGTAATTGGGACACCCTGCGCACTCGCACCCCTGGCCGGGAACGCGCAATTGAAGGGTGCAAGTGTGAGTATTGGGATTGGGCCATAGTCGGTGGGTTTGTTTCAACGGGTCGTGCAGCGGACGTGTATTGCGACGTGTAACGCGTCCCAGAAGAGTAGTGTCGCAGTGCTCCACTAAATGTCTGCGCCGGGTAGGGCTGGGAGATTTAATCTTACCACCAAGCTTCTCCAAAATGGGAATATTTGGGGAAAAATACATTTAAATTAAAATTGTACACATTTTAGTGAAATATGGCAGCTAGAATTTTTAACACATTTTGATATGAGGACATTTTTAAAAACTCTCATCCACCAGCTGTGGGGATGCTATGTGAGGCGTTCCTGCAGAGCCTCAAACGCAGAGGTTGTCGTTTGTCAGGCAGGATTGACCTGTTTCTGGGATTTGTGGTTGTGATAAAGCATCGTGTATTTTCAGACCAACATGATCTGTGCGTGCCTCGAGTGGTAAATTGATAGGTTGTTGAGGCGGTTTTCACTGCTGAACTTTAGAGCAAAGGCTTTTGTGGCTCCCGTCTGGTTTCCAGGGTGACAATGGCAGAGAGGGAATCAGTTTCATAAAAGACGGAGGAGAGAAAAAGTGTTTGAAATTTGGGGAAGTTTTCAGAATAGCACATGCTAATGAGAACATGTGATGCCGCAGATTCCAGCCTGCTTTTCTGGTGCTGTTTGTGCAGCATGAGAAGGTGTTACAACACCTATGTGCACATCAAAGAGTATGAAACATTTAGAGCTCTGTTCCACACATCTCATTGTATGAAATGAGGCTTTGATCATGTAGAAAGTGTGGATCCTAAATCTATGTCTTCCTAAGTAGTCGAAAGTACCGGGGAGTCCACGGAGAGGATGAATCATTCCTTTTCAGATGCACTCGGTACGGAGCATCTTTGATTACAGCTGAGAGTCGAGGTAATGCAGCTCTGGTGTTTCCGGTGCAGCAAAGAGGACGAAAACTCGGGGGCGTTGCATTAGTTTCCTGTTAAGTTTATTTGTCCGTTTGTTTGGTGCTTTTTTTCCCAGATAATTCAGTCAAACATCGCCTGGTGCAGTTCGCTTGTAGCTGAAAAATAAAAGTTAGAAGAAAAATATGTGAAATCAGTTTTTTTTATTGATCCAACACACCTGATTTAAATGAGGCTTCTGCAGAACTCCACACAGTAAGGAGCTGATTAAGTCATTTGATTCAGGTGTGTTGGAGCAGGAGCACCTGCAAAGGGTAGGAGTTGCTGATGCATGGAGTTGGAGAGTTTTGAGCTTGTTAATGTCGTGTTATTGACCAAAATGTCTGTTTTTTCACCTTTTGTCAAGAGAAATATGAGCTTAGCTTAAATCTCTATTTGTATCGTGCTAGGTCTTGAAATGCTGTATTTATTATTATTAAACATTTTACAGTAGAATCTGTTTGAAAGTTAGCACCTTGTTAATCTTTATCATATCATAAACAAAGCTCCCCATTTATTAAAGACCAAGTTCACTTGTTTCTTCAGCACATTTTCAGGGTTTTATAGTAATTATCAGTATTAAATTCAGAATGGCACCAAAAATGGTTCAAACTTCCTTACATGCGACGCCGAATCTTTGACTTCAGATGAAGGAATTTGGAAAGGGCAAATTATAACAAAAGGTCGAAGGTCAGAATGTGTTCCGTCTAGAAAAACAGGCTAGTCTTGATAAAATCTGAGTTAAAAGCCTGTAAATCGTCATTTCTGAGAGACATTCTTCTTGTTTTATGCCTGATGGTTGAGTGTTTCTGTCCTGAAACCAGCTTTGCGGTCTTCTCATGACACCAGAACAAGGCGCCTGCCAATAAACAGTAATACGCCTCTTTTCCTGCTCCGAAGTGCCCCTGAGCATGCTTTATTTTAATTAACCAACCAACCACCAAACAAGCAGAAATATTGCTGACGGGTTAGTCCTGCAGCATCAATGGGATTGCATCAGGAAATAGAAGTGGTGCGGTTAATGTGAACAAATGGCTCGAGGAAGCTGTTTTGTACAGTGTAATAGTTGTGATTTATGTGAATAATAATAAAAACATAGATCAGCATTCTTTTTTAATAGTAACTGTACATTTTAGACAGTTTTGATTAAACAAGCTGATGTTTATTCTTTAAAAATCTCAACTACATGAAAACATTTTAGAAAATCTGGTTGTAAATAATTATTTTCAGTAAATTTCTATAAAGATATAGTGAAAAATCAGGTTTTGTTCTGTTTGATAACCAAAGCCACAAGTTTGCAGTTTTAACACAAAGCGGTTGACTATAATAAACACCTTTATTTACTATGACAGTGTAATTTCACTGCTTCTGTTTATTTTTGGTATCCAGTGATTCTCAAATTGATCAGATAAATATCTGAAACTAATGTTATGATGCTCAGTTGGAGCCATTTTATTAGGTCTAATAATAATAATAAGGCCTCTATAATATAATAAACATGATAGTAGTCATGTGCTGCAATTATTTATGACTCCTTATTAAAATGATGCATTAAAAAAATCAATATTTTTAGTCAAAAATTGGAGGTTTTTCCTTTTGAAGCCAGTTTATTAAATTTGGAAATCGCCTGATTTTTTTAACACTAAAAAAACTAGTTTTTAAAACTGAAATATTGTCTAATGTTGATCTAGTAATTGTACAATTATTAAAAAATGTGGAGGTCATTTGAAGTTTCTCCCTCTTGATCTTTCTTGGCTGGTTTCCCACTCGTGCTAGTTTTGGCTTGAGTAATTATCTCTACTGGCAGCATGAGGCGATTCCTTAACCCTACAGAAGTTGCACAGGTTGTCCAACTTCTCCAGGATGGCACATCCACACGTGCTGCAGCAAGAAGGTTTAATGTGTCTCCCAGCACAATCTCCAGAACATGGAGGAGATTTCAGGAGACTGGCGGAACATAATAGATGATGGTCTGATGCCAAAACTTTGCAAAAAACGTTATTTTAAGGTGTAAAAGTGTTACTTTCACACCTAATATTTGATTCAGAATTCTAATAAAACTGCTATTTTTTATGTTTTTATGAATTATAAACATAATCAAAATGATGACGCTGCTTTGGGATTATCCATAATACTTGATTTGTGATGCCAATAGTGTCACAATACATCATTAAAAAGATTCCTCATAATATCACAATTAAATGGAATCTATTGTTATTCTACGGTCTTCCTTGGGCGATTAAACTCCAGTTGAGTTTTCCTCGTTCGTGTCTTTGGCGCCCCCTGCAGGTAGGAAGAAAGTAGTAAATCTGGGAGCAGGAAAACCATCTAAAAGTGCCTTTAATTAGCTAATTATAATCTTATATATCAGTACCATTAGACCTGCTGTACAGATATTTTGTCCCACTGCAACACTTTAGAGATAATAGATTTAAAACTGCAAGCTTAAAGTTGTATTTTTCCCGTCTGCTGCTCCATCATCCCTGGAAAAGTAGAAACTTCACTGTGAGCCGAGTCTGTGGCCTTGCAGGTCAGGTAATATCAGCAGCACTCTGACATCAGAGAGTGAATATCAAGCCCAAGGCTTGCTCCCCAGCACCATTCATCATGTTAAAAGTCTGCAATGTGCTTTAGCTGCAAAGCTGGAACTGCCTGGAGGGGTCGGGCGGTAAAAGCCTCCATTCTGCTGACTGAACAACAGGCCAATAGGACTCGATGTTCTGTGTGTTTGGTGTACATGCGGTGTGTGAGGGAGAAAAAGTGAGGCCTGGATGTAAACTGACGCAGGCAGATTGTTCCCTGGTTGGCTCTGGTTGACACAAGTCAGCGGCTCTGCTGAAGGAAGAGGACGAGACTGAGCAGGGGATCAATTTTCAGACTGCAGAACTCACTGTGTCCTCTCTGGAAACAGCAGGGTTCAGAGATAAAGGCCACAAATAAAAGGACAAACTAACAGAGGCTTATTTATGTTATTTTATTTAACCAGATGAGTCGATTGAGAACTCATTCTCATTTACAACGACGATCTGGCCAAGAGGCAACAGCAACAGACTCATAGTTAGCTTTACACAAACAGATAAGATAAAAAAAATGCAGATAAAGACGATACAAATGTCACATGAAAGGCTGTAATCGATGAGGAGAAGGAGAAATACCCAGTTAAACAAATAACAGAAGATATTCTAGATGAATTTTGACTTCTTTTGTATTTTTTAAAGCTTCCGCATCCATCTTGTCTTAATTGTATGTAATGAATTCTATTCTACAGCATGGGAGAACGTTTATATTAGGGATGTAAGAAAATATCAATACACTGAAATGTTGTGATACTTAATCAGTATTTAAAAGCAATGTATCAAATTTTTTATTAAGAATTTTAATGCGAACATTTTTCTTTTGTGTTGTAATTCAACCTCCGACTGATAGGTGGCAGCAGTTTTTATTGCCTTTATTCTGATGGAATAACAGGATCTCACGATATAGCCTACTTTATATTTCTTCGTCTGCGGTGAAACGCACCGCCATTATTCGTCAACGCAAGGGTTCTTCAACAGGCACGCAAGGATGGACAGAGTAGAGCCTAACTTTTTAACGATCCGTTGAACGTAGCGGTGAGCACACGTCTTTGGTTGGCCCAACAACTGACACACCAACGGAGAAGTATAGAAGGAAAACGTCTGTCGGCCATTGCTCTTTGAGTGGATTTGCGTTAAGCTGAAGTAAATAATCCTGGAAGAGTTCTGCTGTGTGGTGGAGTTGCTAATGCTAACGGTTAGCTTCTACTAGCCCAGATGTTCTCTGCTGTTTCCTGGACGCTAAACCAACAACAGCGTTCCCCGTCGTGAGTCCAGATGGATGAGTCCATGAATGTTCAGTGACAGTGACTGTTTACATGCAGCCAGTATTCGGGTTTCTGAAAAATTCGGAATAACCCGTTTACATGCACAAATAGTTACCCCTGTATACATGGAACTTCTAACATCCCGATTACATAGCGACAGGACCAGGACGTACGGGCTACGTTAAGATGCAATACGCGTCATTTCCTGTTTTCTTCCCGTATCCAACAACAACAGCAACACACAGCTAATGGATCGTTCGGAGCTAATAGTGATCGCCTTTGTTTGTGCGTTGGTGCTGTTACTGACCTGGTTTCTTCATCGCTCCAAAAATGTGATGTGCTGCGTTTCGCCACGTTGAACTGAGGTTAAACTCCACGTGTTCACTTCCGGGTTACTGGTGCATACAAGGAGTCAAAAGACCAAGAATCCTTGCGAATAGAACATGCGCAGAGCGCGCTTTTGAAAGGGTTGTCCCGATACGCGTTTACATGACCTGATATTTGGGTTAGAAAAGGGTTACCCCAGGGGTAAAAACCTGGTTTTTGCCGGTGTTTACATGGCCTTGCGGAACCGGGTTATTGCAAATAACCGGGTTTTGAACGGGTTATTGGCTGCATGTAAACGCAGTCATTGTGACGTAGATCTGTCAGGCTTTTCTAATCCTAGAGTTTCACCTAGAGTCTATTTTCTATCAGAAGCTAAAGCAGGAGATAGGTGGAGGAGACTATTTTCATGTTCAGCCTGCATGTAAAACTCAGTGACCCATTAGAATCAGAAATAATCATTAATACATGTTTTTTCAATGAAGTTGACCTTTAAAAATTTCAACTATCATCTGGCTTTTAATATCGCAATATATCATATCATCTCTGTTATATCACCAGATTCTTGCCAGCACTCACCCCTAGTTGATATGATAATGAAGGAGAAGAGATGTTGGTGTGTGAAAGCCAGAGTGTATCTAATAAAATCAGCACCTGAGCGATAAAGCGGACAGCATCTAGCTTGAGATCGCTTCAGTTGTCACATGGTGATAGGACAGAGGAGCGGCGGTGTCCTGATCAATACCTGCAGCCTGGGCAGTCATGGATGGAGTGCTTACCCTCTTGAGTTTCAGAGAGAAGGTTGTAAACCAGAAAGAAAATAGGGCAAACATAAAAGCTTCTCCAGGAAATGGTGCACTCTGGTCTGTGTTGAACCGAAGCATCAGAATAAACCTTTGAGCGGGGCAGGCGGGTCGGGTTCTTGAATGTCAGATTTTTCTGTCCAGGAGCCGTGAAATGTCCTCGTGTCCTCTTGGGAAAGTACACAATCTGGTTTGCTGACCACTTTAATCACTCCTTTGAGTAAATTGGAGCCGAGTTTTCTGGTAATAACAAATATTTAGAGGAAAAGTTTGATAGTGTTTAAAAATCATTTTCAGATGGATCCAGTTCAGATTATTTGTTAGCTTGACTGTCCCGTGAGGATTTCCCTCTGATTCCCAAAACCAAGACCACCCCGATCAGATAACCGCTTCAAAGAGACCAAACTTTCCCCTCTCACGTGCAAAAGTGTGTTTAGCATATCCTGCATGAAGAGGTCTGTGGTTAAAAATATCCAGAGGAATTATTGGATGGCAGAAGAAGTGATTTAAGGATGCTGCGAGTCTGTTCAGGATGGACTTTTCCTACTCCTTAGACTTGCTCTCTTACACCCCCTCTCACACACACTAACACACACACACACACACACACACACACACACACACACACACTTAAAGGGTCGTGCAACAGGAAAATTAAAAAGTCCCAACAGTGAGCATGATAATGAGAACATAAAACAACATAATGATAACGCCTGCGGTGCATGAACCATCTTCCTCTCTGGCTCATAACCTTCTGTTTGTCTTTTTCTTTGTGTCTCCTTTGCAGATACTTTGTGTTGGATCCAGATTTGGGCCAGCTGCAGTACTTTGTCAACGAGCAGGGAAAGAGCCAGAAGCCCAGAGGGTCCCTGCCCCTTATTGGTGCCTCGGTAACCACGAGCGACGAGGCGCCGTATATGTTCATTGTAAACTCTGTCAACGGGGAGCTGTACAAACTTAGAGGTATGACCTCGACTGGCTGCATATGATACAGAGCTGTGTGTGTGTGTGTGTGGGGGGGGGTATTAGGAACATATCATGACTCACTGACAGATCTTATTGAAACACTCAGAAAGGTAGCCTAGTCCTAAAAAACATTGCATTTTCGTCTTTTTCCCTGCTTCTTCCCTGATGTATGGTGGACTGCCCCGCTGACTGGGGCCAATCACAGCGCTCTATCAGTCAGGTGGGCAGGATGCTGGTGCAACTGAGCGAAACTAGATGGCGACGGCTCTGTAGCGGTCCAATCACAGCATTGCGTTGGTGGGCGGGGTGTCACTGAAAAAACAAAGATGGCGACTGCTCATTTGAAACGGCTTTGGCATCAACTTTGGATTATTTAGACTTTGGCTTTTCTTTGAGTCAAGAGCAGATAGAGGTACTTAAGTTTATTTAGAAAAAGGATGCATTTGCATCTTCTTTGACGGAGTTTGGCGGACTGTCTCGTTGACTGACATCTGTAGCGGTGAATGTGTCACGTTGTTCATTATCCAATAGCATGCAGAGACAGTTTGAAAGACACCCGTAGATCCCGCCCAATGACTGAGAGCCGTCAATGGACTGTAGCCAGACTATATATTCACATATAGGATGGCTTGCCAGGCTATCAGAAAGTAGTAATTGGATATCAACTGGATTCAAGATGGCCGTCACAGCTCATTGACGTAAACAAATTCAAAAATAGCAATAACTTGGTCAGTTTTTCATATCTTAAACTACTGATGAAATTTGAGTTATTCACAACACAAAGTCTGACCTTTACTGTTTTTATTGGAAGAAATAAAAGAAGGATTTAAATCATTATGTTTTAATACTTTTGAATGTAAGTTTTAGTAATTTGTTTGTGTAAAAAACATAATATAATAATGGATTAGATATTATATAGGGACCCAAAGCGCTTTCCATTGTTCACTGCTACTACTGCTACTACTACTACTACTACTACTACTACTACTACTACTACTACATAGCAACAGTTGTCCTGGGGCAGTCTGACAGAGGCGAGGCTGCCATTTTGCATCGTTAGACTCCCCTGGCCACCACCAACACAGGCAAGTTAGGTGAAGTGCCTTGCCCAAGGACACAATAGCAGAGATTCCTGGAGGGAGCTGGGCTCAATCCAGCAACCCTCCCATAACTGGACAACCCACTTTGCCTCCTGAGTTACTACTGCCCCAAATGAATATAAACATTCAGTACAAATAATATTTGCTAGAGCTGTTGATGACTAGTTTAATCACGATACGATATAATATCGATACCGTGGATCGTGATTCGATGTTTGCCGATATCTCAAATTCACAACATCAGTTCGATTTGATTCGATTTAGGAGCCGTCGATCGATATGAAACGATATTGAACATAATCATTTTCATAATCATTTTGGGCTAAGATTTTTTTCTTTTATTTGTATATATCTTTTCTTTTTTTAATGTGTTTATTTTTTTAAATGATGTCTTGTGTTCAAAATAATCATTTTCTAGATGAGACGATTTCTTTACCGTTTTCTCACTGATCGCTATGACGCCACAGCAGCAGGTGGAAAACAGCATGTCAGCGGAACTTCAAAATAAAACAATTTTCAAAATAAAAGTGTGCTTTATAAATAGTTATTCTATCGATTTTTGCATTTAGGATCAATGACCATATAATCAATGTATCAAAGTAGCTCGATGTATTGCTAATATTCTAATAATCATTAAATCACCTGCAATAATAACGTGTTAAACAGAAATAAATTATCCTTGTAAGAAATTTCCCTACCCAGAGCATTTCCTGACTCAGGCCTTAGGTTTCTTAGACCTGTGTCTACCGAGGCGAGAGTAACTTCTTTTTACAGTTGCTCCACTTGAGCCGCTGGAATGTCCCCTTCCAGTCTCGAGGGGGGAAGATATCAGGATAGCGTGGCCTATTTTTCTAGAATAACTCCAGGATCCAGTGAACTGAGCTAAAAGGAAGCAGCGATCCCACAGAGAAGAGTTTAGACTTGCTTGTGTCGCTCACACAATGAGGCATTTCTATTTCCAGTTCCCCAGTGAGATAAGATGGTTATAAAACATCATGGGGATTCTGCACATACAATTCCACCAAATACACATTCAGATCACTGAAGACATCCGAAAACTCCCAAAATCATTACAAGAAACTTTAATATTCTCCTTTTTGAGATGATTTAAACTGAATTCAGAAGTCAGAAACTTCAGGTTGCCTGAACAGCGCGGGACAAAGTGGGCTGATCAGGTATCAGGTACCATGGAAACCACCAGAAGCTTTCAGCAGGTAACAGAGCAGCCTTCAGGTTCGCCGTGGAGTCATTTATCCACCTTTTGGGTTTAGCTGTATTAATCTGATGAGCTCTTAATGGCACCATTGTGCTCAGACCAGTTCAAGTAACTGGAGCCTGATGGAAAGTAGACTGATATTTATTAGGCTCTGAACTAGTGGAGCGCAGAGCTTTTATTGTATGAATTGTTTGTGTGGGACTTTTGATTCTGGAGGAGGATGAATAGCAACTCGTTGTCTCAGTTCTGTTTTATCATACAAAGCCTCAGCGAGCGATGAGATTTTCTATCCGTAGGATTCCTCTTTCTGTCTGTTCACTTTCTGTACGTTAGCTGTGGAGTTTTAATTTTACGTTATATTAGAACAATAATTGTCGCAAATAAAAAATTGCAAAGAACATTTATTTTCTTTTTTCCTGGCTTGAACATTAATGGTAAAAGATTTACAAAAATACATGTTTAATTTTATTAACTTTCTGGGGAATTTTTATACTTTTTACTTTCTGTCTCAGCAAAATTTCTACTTTTAAACCTGTTCATTTTAGGATAAAATTGGACGGTTTGTATTCATGTGAAACAGCAACAACAAAAATAAAGACTATTCAACTCAGAGAGTTATTAATTAACACATATTTACATGTCTAGTGTACCAGACTGTGCTCCCAATAGGAAATGATGACATTTATTTTCTCTCGGCCAGGTAAATGTAGTTCTGATATAAAAAGTTGACATTTTAATATTTCAGTCATCTTTAAAAGGTCACTTCCAGCCAAACTGAATTGTTTGTGGTGTAAAGCTGCACAGATATTATCAAAACACTGTTGTACAGTAAGAGAATGATTAGCTAGATATCTAAATTATATATAAACGATATATATCACAATACAGGTGAGACGATACGATATGTATCACAGTACTAGAGAGACGATACGATATATATCACAATGCAGGAGAGATGATACGATATATATCACTATGCAGGAGAGACGATATGATATATATCACAATACAGGTGAGACGATACGATATATATCACAATACTAGAGAGACGATACGATATATATCACAATGCAGGAGAGACGATACGATATATATCACAATACAGGTGAGACGATACGATATATATAACAATACAGGAGAGACGATACGATATATATCACAATACAGGTGAGACGATACGATATATATCACAATACAGGTGAGACGGTACGATATATATCACAATACTAGAGAGACGATACGATATATATCACAATACTAGAGAGACGATACGATATATATCACAATGCAGGAGAGACGATACGATATATATCACAGTACAGGAGAGACGATACGATATATATCACAATACAGGAGAGACGATACAATATATATCACAATACGGGTGAGACGATACAATATGTATCACAGTACAGGAGAGACGATACGATATATATCACAATACAGGAGAGACGATACGATATGTATCACAATATGGGTGAGACAATACGGTATATATCACAATACAAGGGATGCGATGCGTTTAATATCACAATACAGGGGAGACAATATATATATATCACAATATAGGGAAGACGATACGATATATATCACAATACAGGGGAGACTATACGATATGTATCACAATACAGGGGAGACAATACGATATATATCACAATACAGAAGAGACGATACGATATATATCACAATACAGGAGAGACGATACGATATGTATCACAATATGGGTGAGACAATACGGTATATATCACAATACAAGGGATGCGATGCGTTATATATCACAATACAGGGGAGACAATATATATATATCACAATATAGGGAAGACGATACGATATATATCACAATACAGGGGAGACTATACGATATGTATCACAATACAGGGGAGACAATACGATATATATCACAATACAGAAGAGACGATACGATATATATCACAATACAGGAGAGACGATACGATATGTATCACAATATGGGTGAGACAATACGGTATATATCACAATACAAGGGATGCGATGCGTTATATATCACAATACAGGGGAGACAATATATATATATCACAATATAGGGAAGACGATACGATATATATCACAATACAGGGGAGACTATACGATATGTATCACAATACAGGGGAGACAATACGATATATATCACAATACAGAAGAGACGATACGATATATATCACAATACAGGAGAGACGATACGATATGTATCACAATATGGGTGAGACAATACGGTATATATCACAATACAAGGGATGCGATGCGTTATATATCACAATACAGGGGAGACAATATATATATATCACAATATAGGGAAGACGATACGATATATATCACAATACAGGGGAGACTATACGATATGTATCACAATACAGGGGAGACAATACGATATATATCACAATACGGGTGAGACGATACGATATATATCACAATACAGGGGAGACTATACGATATATATCACAATACAGGAGAGACGATACGATATATATCACAATACGGGTGAGACGATACGATATGTATCACAATACAGGGGAGACAATACGATATGTTGCGATGATAAAAGCCAGATTATATTTGCAATTTTTAAGACTGAATTTAATTGTAAAACTCAAGCCCGACGCTGCAGATTATCAGATTTTGAGGATTTATAGCTCACTCTCTGACTTCCTCAGACTGTGTTTAACAGTTATTGAAATAAAGCTGAATTATTCTGATTAAGTCCACTTTACTGTCTTGGATAAAAAATTAAAATTAGCTGCTCCGCATTAACTTGTCACAAAAGAAGTTAGAAAAGGTTATAAATGATAATTAGACTTCGAGGTAAACCTGAAATGACTTTTTCAGCTCATTATAGAGCTTTAGTAACAGTAATGATAAGGTTTATATTCTATTGAGCATCATTGTTGTGTTTTTATGAGCTGGTCATTGTAATTACAGCCCAACCATTCATTCTAGACCTTGTCAGCTTGTCCATTTTGTTGAAAATATACGTTTAAAGTGGTCCGCTCATAAAATCCGCTGGCACTAATTAAATTAAACTGCTGGTCCAAGCATTAATCCTCAGACTTAACATTATCATAACCAATAACATCTTTCACAGGCCTGTAATTAAAACGGCTGTAATTAGATGGTGGTGGAGTCTTAATTGACTGAGAAGGAGGTTTCTTGGTTTTTCAGTCCGTCTCGCACCCTCAGCGGCGTTCGGATATTGTTCATCTGCCTCCTGGGATGGATATTGACATTTAAATAAGACACTCGGATCAGGGCGGGCGTCTATTGTAGATGATTTTAAATGGGCACACAAAGACCAGCTCCTTATTTGGCTGTTAGGCCTCTCGGCTTCCAGCACAAGCTCGTATTCGTCAAATAAATTGAGCTGTCAGCGCGTCACTTCCAAGTCTCCAGCTCTTGTTACACAAAAAACTGCTTTATGCTTTTTCAGCGCTGCAGTTTTCTCCCTGCAGGAGAGCATCCTTGTGACATACTCGTATCAGCATATGAACAGGTGCACATTAGCATAGACTCATGGCTGCTCTCCTCAATGCAGACTGCTAATTATTTATAATCATAGCTGAGCTTGTGCGTGTCACAGAGGAAAGTTGTTGGGTCGCTTCGTTTGTGGCTGAGTGGCCCCTTCAGGATGATTGATAATGGTAAAAAGTTACTTGGTATTTTTGCAGAAATTTGGCTCCCAACAGGTGCTTCTGCATGAATGTTAGAGCTGAGGAGCCACTCTCGGTGGCAGAAAACATAATCTCTGATGCACTTTCTCGAATTATTAAAAAAACACTTTTATAGAGACACTAGAGGTAGGTGCAGATGTGATTGACATATACAAATGAAATGGCCAGAAAAAAAATTCTCTTGCATCATTAAAAGTGTGGGATTCAGTTTACTTTAAAACCAAAATACTAGCCACTGAATGACTAGTCAGTATCTTCCCTGCAGTAGATCTCATTCAGAGCAATCAACTAACAGTCGCTGCCTATTTAAAGATGCTCTCTGGAGTATTTCTTTTATCTGATGGCACCATCTAGTAGCTGACAAGCATATCACACCAAGAGTCGATTTGGTTATTTAAGATGGCGACTGCACGTTTCTTGTTTATGAATGTGCTTCTGTAGCCGACAAACAGAGCTAAAACACGTTGTTTTATAAGTATTATTCTCACGTCATGTTGTGTTTTCATATATTTATATTTTAAAGACTTACTTGTCCGTGAAAAGTTCATCAACTCTGCATCAGCCGAGGTGCTTCCTTAAATTTAAGCAGTAGTCTAACGCTATTGGTTAGTTCTGGTCGCCGGTCAGTTTTCTATTGCACAGATTTTACGGGGCAGGGGGCGGGCTTAGCAAAAAAAAAAAAGACGTATCGCTTACATTATATCACACTACATGATAAGAAAATCACTTTTACGAATTTCAGAAAAATCATACATAATTCCTGAACAGGGAAAACTCCAGATTGCTTCTTTAAGAGCACAACCGGAACGCTGTTTGAACTTCTAATTGTGCTTTAGTTATTCTAGAGGTGTTTTTAGTTGAGTTCTGTTCTATTTGTGTCTCAATATTGGACAAACGATGTTTCCCACTTATTTTTCTGCAGAGCAGCTTAGTGGCAAGGACAGGCTTTCAGATGTTTTGCAGAACAAATTGATTCTGTCACCAGAAACTTTTTCTCTTTGCTCGTTTACTGGAGAACAATCATGGAATCTTCACCTTTTCTCCTTTGGTCTGTAATTAAATCTTCAGATTTACTCCAATAACCGTAGCTGGTCGACATTACATTTCTGATTACGTCACATAAGGCCATAAGTTACCGTTACTGAACGCTGTTGTCCTCCAGCTTGACTTTCCCCGCAGCCTTTACCCGTTATTCCTCTTTTAGACGTCCCTCTTCAGTAATTAGTCAGTGAAATGAGATCAGAAGGATGTTCTTCTGCAGGCTCCTCTGAACGGGGACAGCAGACGGTCGGTGTCTTCTTTACCTGGAGGGCTGGGTTAGTAAGTGAGCTGTCTGTCGATCCTCTATTAGTCCGAATATCCCGTCAGTCCACCTCTGAGAGGCTCCTAACATCACTCTTCATTTGTATTTTGATTTAAATTTACTTTTATTTAGTCAATGAATATAAATGTTTAACCTCAAGAGGCTTAAATTCAACATTTGTCTGTAAAAATCCGTCAAATGAAGAATAAAGATTATGAGGTATCAGTAGACTTGAGGCCTTGATGTGAGCGTACTGATGTGTGACACAGATGAATGTCATTCATTATTTTGCGTTTCTGTGTTGTAGCTGCAGATGCTAAGGAGCAGCAGTTTTGGATGAGTCAGCTCCAAGCGTGCGCCAGACGCCACTCCGACAGCAGCGCCAAGGTAAGAACAGATCCTCACAGAGCTTCAGACTTATAAACGCGTCGCGCTGGAACGTCTCAGGAGGAGACGTGAGCAGGAAGTCCTGAACTTTCTGTCCCTTTGTCTGTTTAGAAAGGTTTTCTCTTTCTACGAGCAACTCCAGTCAGCTTTTAGCGTTTTCTGCCAGCTTCCTCATTATGATCAGAAGTTGCACAAGACGTCCTGACGTGATGCATTTCTGCCTTATTGCCGCTGCATTTTAAAGACAATGTGGCAGTTTTTGTTCTTTCTGGGAAGATTTCACTAACCATCATATCATGGGTGGAAATCTTGTTTCATTTTTAGGACATAAAAACATGACAGCAGCCTGCAGGGCGGGCCTTCAGCGTGTTGAATAACGTTGAAATATGAAACCTAAAGCCTTCTTTCCACCGGACGTGATAGCGGCGTTTTACCCGTGAGCTCCCTCCCAACCAAGAGCGTTTCAGATGTGTAACAGGAGCGAAAGCATTCCACATCGCTGGTCCTGCAAAGCCACAAAATCACGGGAGAATTGCAACACCACGCGTGATTTCAGGAGTCCACACAATAAGAAGCAAGGAGAAAGATGGCTGCATATCCAAAAAGGTCTGTGGTTTATTTTCTGTTCTGTTTACATCGGCTACGGGGGTTTCGCAGGAAATTTCGTATGTTTATCTGCACGTGACTATTATTTTGAAAGTTTCCGGATGTTTTACACTGCTTTCGTGATTGACTTCCTGTCTGGCCCAATCTAAATTACGGAATTTGACATGTTTTGGAAGCGTAGAGCGTAAAAAATAGACTTGAAATGTAATGATGGCGTCCCATCGCTTCTGGTGGTGTGGGGGCCCCAAGCAGTCGCTTAACATGAGTATGCCTAGGTCCGGCTCTGGAAAGGACTCGTATAACAGCGGCTAACTGTTTCGAAGTACGTTTCGCGGCCGTTTCGCGACGCTTTCATGCTTATGGAAAGGAGGCTTTAAAGCAGCAATCCGGTGTTTTCCCCTTTCAGGAATTATGTATGATTTTTCAGACATCCATAAAAGTGATTGTCTTATCATGTAGTGTGATATAATGTAAGAAATGTCTTTTATTTATTCATTTATTTTTGCTAAGCCCGCCCCCTGCCCCGTAAAATCCGTGCAATAGGAAACTTACCGCTGACCAGAACTAACCAATAGCGTTAGACTACCGCTTACCTGCTTCAAATTTAAGGAAGTACCTCGGCTGATGCAGAGTTGATGAACTTTTCACGGATTAAGTCTTTAAAATATAAATATATGAAAACACAACATGACATGAGAACAATACTTGTAAAACAACGTGTTTTAGCTCTGTTTGTCGGCTACAGAAGCACATTCATAAACAAGAAACGTGCAGTCGCCATCTTAAATAACCAAATCGACTGACTCTTGGTGTGATACGCTTGTCAGTCACTAGATGGCACCATCAGATAAATGAAATTCTCCGGAGAGCTGCTTTAACTACAAGTACTACAACATCTCTGTAGCCTTTTTTTAATTAAGAGACCATCAGAAAATAAAATGTGACAAAGTCACTTGATGCAGAATCTATTAAAAATCCATACAATTTCCATCAAAATAGTAATAATAAAAAAGAAAGTTATCTGCATCATCTAGTAGATTTCCTGTTAATCAAACTAAACTAAATCTTGGGTTAAATTATATGTTTTCAATAAATGTTCCCCTTAGATCTGGAATCTCTAAGGGTTAGGGTTCCCTGAGCATAGTGCCTCTTTTATTGATAGTATCAATGATTGTTGCCATCATAGGCTCCATCTGACCACGTCGTTTTAATTTTTTTATGATTTATTATGTCGTCCGTGATCGCTCCGCGGCTCCACAGCCCACCGCTGCAGCAGCACGGTGCCGCTCGTAGGAAACAAAACATTTTGTTCGTGTCTACGTGACCTGGATTTGCCTCTCGATTGTCATTATCTGGCTTCATAATGTGAGCATAGAATACTCCTAATATTTTATATTTTTTATTGTTGGCTTCTGAGTTAGTCTTTGTATTCTGGTGTGAATAATTCAATTGGTGTTAAAATATAAAAAAAGTCAAACTTTCTCTCCACGGATGCTTATTAGAACAAGCAAATCTCCCGTTTCCAGACTAATAAATGTTAGCAGAAATGTCACGTCTCTGCAGAAAGTAAAGAATTAATGGTCTGACGTTTTCACAGTACGCTAAAAAGGAAAAAGAAAATCCAATTAAATAAAGAGGAACGCAAAAATATAATTGGGATAAAATGCAACCAGATTAAGAATAAATTAGGAGCACGAGTAAAAAACGATCTAGGAGAGACGATGTTGGAGATAAACTGATTCAGGACTATTTTAAGAACCTGTGTTAACGTTAATGAATCAGGAACATGTGTGATAGTAGCACACCCCTGCTGTTTTACTGCAGGATGAAGATATAAACATCCCATCATCATCCTCCTCATCACTCCGTGCTCCTTTCTGACGGCTCTAGCTGCAGAATAATGACGTCATCTGTTATTTTACTGGTTGCGAGGTTTATATTTTAGTATTGCTTTAGTGAATAATTTTGCATATTTGTGAGTTCTGTCTGTACCCCTGCACCCCCACTCGCCCGTTCCAGTAGAGAACACGATGATGCTGAGCTTTTTCTGGAGCTCCACAGTCGGCGGTGACAGTGCGAGGATCAGCCGTGCGTGTGGATGTCAGAAATATCTCCAAGTTTAACATTTCTTTCAGAAACTTTTTGGTTTTGCAGCCGACTCTGTCCTAAACTTTCTATATAAATGAGTCCCACCACCGTGACTCATCCTTTGCTTTGTGGATTCTTGCGTTGCAGCTTTGAATTTAGCGTTTTAACAACTTTATTTTGGGTTTTTGCAGCACTGGGTGACGTGTAAGAGATGGATTTGAGTTATATTTCAGAAAAAGGGGAGACTTTCTGCTGCATTGTGCTTGACGAGTCAAATCTACCACTTGTTTCTAAAAGTAGAAACCGTCTAAATCAAATCTAGGCGCTGCAGGGTTTTTCCCCCACATTTGATGGCTTCATCTTTTTACCTGGAAGTTGCTGCAGAACTGAAGAGTAAAGTCAAATAGTATTTTAATTATATGTTTAACAAATCTTGTGACTTTTTCATTTTCTGTAGACTCTTTTTTTACTCTGGAAGCGTTTTCACCAGGTGCGGTTCTAGGGAGGGACCAGGGTGGGCCAATGCCACCCTGACAGCAAGCTTGGGGCCCCTCTTTTGCCCCCCTTGCTGGGGGCGGAGTCTGTGCATTAAGAACAAATTTTTTCTGTTTCTTTGCAACTTCAGCCTCTCTGATCCGCTGTCCTGAAGTCTCGTAAAGCCACGCTGGCAGTCCGTGTTTACACCTCAGAACAGACTAGCTATACCTGGTTAGCATTTATTGTAACGTGTTTATTGTGGTGGAGCCTCGGAAGTAACAAAGAAAACATTAAACTGATGAAGCTAAAAAACTAAAAAGAACGTCCGACCACAATAGGAGTCAATTAAGAGTTAACATTGGGATTTTTCTGAATTGCGAGAGCTCAGAGACGTGATTTCTGCGTGTTTTAGAATGTGAACACAGCTGATTTGTTTGATTTAGTGATGAACCGCTCCTGTAGACACTAATGAAGGCTGAGGAGACATTTCAGCTGTTAGATTAAGGTGTTAAAAAGACAAACGCACAGCGAGGAGAGTTTAAGCTTCACTTTTACAACAGTGAATTAAAACTGACACTAGGGGGTGCTAAAAGCAAGCCAAAACTGCAGTTTCTCTTTAACGCCTGGGTGATTCATAGGTCAGTTTAGAGGATTATTTTTAAAAAAGCCCTATTTTTCTGTAAATACTCCAGAACGGGACTGAAAGAGTGGAAAATCATTTAAAAGACCTTCAGAAAGCCAGAGGAGCTGTTGATTGAGACCATATTAAAGGATTACAGTAAAATCTGGTTCATTGGAGATATTGAAATGAGTGTTGACTTGAGAGCCTTACAGATGTTTAGAAGTTAATTTTCCATCCTTTTGTATTAATCCTCCTTTCCAGATTGGAAACTGTTTAATTTATTGATGTAAAAGTACTGAAATATTTGCATTTGGTCTCTTTGGTTGCAGGTGAGGAAGCTAAAAGGCTCAGATGAACACCTCAGTGTGGAGAGAGCTGGAGGAGGCCCAGAAGTTTTGGTGAGTTCACACACACACACACACACACACACACACACACACACGCACACACACACGCACACACACACACACACATACACAGCTCTTAACAAAACCCACTTTTCATGTCTTCTTACCCAATTAAACCCTACAGACTCATCATGCCGCCTCATTGCCAGCTCCATTATTCCACATGTAGCTCTTCAGCAGCTCAAACAGCTGCACAGCTGGAGCTATAAGAAGGTCCAATTACCCCCTCAGTAATATTGAGAAAAGTAATCAAAAGAAGAGACGAAACTGGGCGAGCGATGTGCAAGTGGCAGGAGGAGAGAGCTGGTCTGCTTTACCTTTGTGCCTTGTAGAGTCTAGGTGGCTGTTTTGTACCTGCTCGCTGACTGTGGAGCGTTTCCAAAGCTGCAGCCGTCATTACTGCTGCTTCTGTGGTCTAATCCTTCTCTGAGCCGCAGTGCCACTAAGATCGTTATCGTATCTACTCTGCTGATGAGGCAGCCAGCACCGGAGGCTCACTGATAACAGACCTGTTTGGCAGAGGAGATGTAGCAGGATTTATTTATTAAAAAATAAGTGAAAGAGTTTATGTTCACTCGGAGTCTTTGGAAGGAGTTCATAAAAGGATGCTGCCACATGTGGTGGCATCAGTTTGGCTTTTTGTCTTTCCCTTTAAATGTTTTTCCTCTTTACATTTTTAAAGACAGGTGATGCATCCAACCACAGTCTGCCTTCCTGAAACTGGGACGAGCTTTTCTAGGGTCAGTCAGTTGTGGCAGCCAGCTTGGATGGCGTTAAAGGGATACTTTGCAGGTTTTACTTGCTTTTAGCACCCCCTAGTGTTCGTTAGTGAAACCAAAAGTGAAACTAATCTCCTCGCTGCGCGTCCGTCTTTTTAACGCCTTAATTTGACGTCGCTCCGACACGGTCAACTTAGCACACCAACCTAGCTTGAATGCTAACTCGACCAGCATTGAAAAAATGGATGTTTCTCAATGTCAAGGCAGCTCGCCTGCCAAGAACGTGTCTTGGTAGGCGAGTCGCCTTACTTACAAGGACACTGTCCTTCCTTGGTCAAAGAAAACAATGGAACAGACTCCTCACGTGACCGCGGCTGCCCAGAGCCCACCTTTTGCTTACGCTTGGACAGCTAGCTAAACGGCTAACAAACCGAGGACAAACTCCTGCGTAGCACATGAACATTGGAACACGCCTTGGCGGTTCCTGATGATGCATCTCCTAGGCAACCGGGGCGGGACCAAGGCATCAAGGCGGGGCTCCTTGACATTGAGAAACTCCCGATGTCAGTCTGTTAACTTCAAGCTAACTGTGGGAGAAGGGGGAGGGGAATGAAAAGGGATTTTATCTTTTGTGTATTGGAGCTAAGTGATTAGCGTAGTGTTCAACCTTATGCTACATCAGACTGTTGTTTTAGCTTGTTGTAGCGTTAGCAGGGGTGCGCTAACAATCAACAACAGTCGGTTTTAGATGTTCCCCTGCTTTAACACTGCAGATTTGATTAAAACGAGTGATCAGCAGCTCCTGCAGAACACAATGAAGGAGATAATTCGCAGTTAGAATCAAATGTGTTTGAGCAGGAACATATCAAAAACATTACTTGTCCGTTAGCGCTAGGCTATTTGTGTGTGCGTGTGCAGGGGAAGCAGGGATGGGAGCTAGCCACTCAAATTTCAAAATATTCTCCTCTCAGTGTTGATGCCACGCATCCGCAGCTTTAAAATCCATCCAATGAATACGTCTGCAGTTTAAAGATTCATATTATTCTCTTCTCCTTGTTCAGATAATCTGGGTTGTGTTGGATTTTTGCAGCAGCCTAGAGTATCTTTGTTTTGCTTGAATCTCCCTTTTGCAGATCATCTTTGCTCTAAAGCATGAACCATCTTTCGCTGTCCTGTTGTCGTTTTCTATTCATTATAGCCATAATGGCACGAACAGCCAGGCTGGAGAATGCATCCATGTAGGCTGTTTGCACTCTACTAAAGGTTTCTGGAATTATTAAATGTCTGAAAAGCCGGTACGGCTGGTAAAAGGCCAGTAAATAGACATCACCTTGAAGTGGAGCCACTAGAAGCTAAACATCCACTGTTTGAATATAAATGACATATTATCTCAAATGCAGCTAAAATGACTTTGACCTTGCAAAAAGAAGACATTTTATAAAAAACAAAAGACGGCAGCCGAAGCAGCTGCTGAGAGGGAATGAACGAAGATACTTTAGGTTGCGTGAAACATCAAACAAGGCCGTGCAGCGCTGCTGAACTCCCATCTAACACACAGAGTTAATAAAATGAAGCTTTTTTTCTGTTTCTGAGTGTCATTCTGCAGCACTCTGGCTGCAGGCTGCAAGACAAGCACAAGCATGATGTAAGAGGAGCTAAAGAGAGTCAGCGCCATCAAGCACCACATTTACAGCAGCCAGGTCAAGTTCTAATATTTCAGTTAACAAGGACTCGTCAAAAAATCTAAATAGGGCATGAAAATAGAACAGAAGGCCACTTTGAACATAAAAGAAATGGTGAGAAAAAGCCACTTTAAAGGGATTCTATGCAGTTTTGGTTTGTATTTAGCACCCCCTAGTGTCCGTTAGTGAAACCAAAAGTGAAACGTATCTCCTGGCTGTGCGTTGGTCTTTTTAACACCTTAATCTAACAGCTGAAATGTCTCCTCAGCCTTCATTAGTGTCTACAGGAGCGGTTCATCACTAAATCAAACACATCAGCTGTGTTCATGATCTAAAACATGCAGGAAACATGCTGGAAGCAGACTGCAGCACCAGGCATGTCAGCTCCACTTTACTAAGTCCAACAGGGACCGGACCGCCACTCTGAAGTTGCAAGTGTGGTATTCTGGCCCCAGAGGGCGGTGGGGGTCTGAGTGACATCATTAACCCTGTAAAGGGTCATTTTAGCACAAACTGACTCAAGAACATGATTTAAAATATGAAAAAGTTGCACCGTATGGCTTTAAGCTTTCTTGTCCCACTTGTTTCCTACAGACTCAAACATGATCCTATCAAGTTTCATCTCTTTCTGTGTAGTTTCACCACTTAACTTACCGACTCTTTCAGCTGCACTTCATCTACTAGTATGTTTGTGGTTTTTTATTTATTTTTTGTAGAAGTGTGTTTCCTGTTTCAGGGTTTTACAGTAAAAACCACAGATTTGAACTAGACCAAATTCTTGCTTTGCAGAGTTTGGTCTAGGCACGCTTCATTGGAACCCTCGCAGGCTGTGGCTGTCCAATCACAGCTCGCTATAGTTTTGGTTGGGCCAATCACAGCGCTCTATATTTTGAGCCAATCACAGAGCGGGAGTATGACGTCAGCGCTGCGGCTGCGAACCCAACCAACATGGCGGCAACGCAGGAAACACGTTCGTTTGAAACGGCTTTGTCATCAACATTGGATTATTTAGACTCCAACGTGCGTAAGTCTGTCTGCTATACTTAGCGGCTTCTTATTTTTATCAAACAAAGTAGTGCAATGTCCCAGTACACCTGATATTCACATGTTTTTATACAAAAACGACAGAAATCATTGATGTTAGACGCCATTGCTGCCTCCCTCTTTTCTGTCGCCGTGATTACGTCACGTTGTTCGTTACTCTGATTGGTCCTAGCGCTATCCAATTTGAAATGACATTTTGAAAGACAACCGTAGATCCCGCCTCACGAATGAGGGCCGTCAATGGTTCGTGGCCAGACTATATATTCACATATATAGGATGGCTTGCCAGGCTACAGATTTGATGCAAAACATGGGAATTGGGTCAAATAAGAGCATCTTTTGGTGTCTGCAAGAAGATCATTATAATGAATATAGAGGAGATTCCAGAGAAATATGTCATGGAAAAGACGAGGGAAATGTTTAAGCTAATGAGACTCTGAATCCAACAAAACTCCTGCATCATTATATTTTCTTTAAAGTGGAGCTAGAATGCAGTTAATCAACAATCTAAAACAGCTTTGAGCCTCTAAAAAGCATCAGACATGTTCTTTAGGTTTTCATCTGTCCCAGGAGCCCTGATACAGGCCATTCTAAACCCCCTAAACCAGCCTTGCTGTGAAAAGAACTGTTTAGCCCCTCCCACTCTGCCAGGACATGAATATGATAATGAGCTGCTTGCTGATTGGTTGGTTTCCCCAAAAGGACTCAGACACTGGAGACATGCAGGTTTGAGGAGGAAGGGCTCCCCCTAGTGACGTGTTAAGGAAGTCTTTCTCAGAACAGAAGATTTTTTCAACTTTCTAATAAAAAGTAGGTCACACACGGCTTTGACTCTTTGGCATGTTACTGTTGACCTCCCAAGCTGTCTTTATTCAGCAACAACAAGGAAAATGTTTTTACATTCTAGCTCCTCTTTAAAGTTGTGATCTGTAGCATGATGTGAGGTGGAGATTCTTAAATTTGATCGTTATTCTAAAAAGTGTTTTCTTCATCTTTAGTAATTTAGCTAACGATGTTATTTATTAAACTGCTAAAAAGAGGAGGAAGCCGTTCCTATACCTTCCAGCCAAATTAGCAAATGTGTGTAATTAGTGTTTCTCATGGTGCAGAAAATGAGAAGTCAGCAGCTGACTGCTGCGCCGAGTTACCCAGAATGCCTCACTTGGGGGACACATCCACCCATGGGCGACTGACAATGCTGCACCTGTGAGGTGATTAACATTCGGACTCGGTTTAGAGCGACGAGGAGGAGATCAAAGTGACCAAATATCATATTTCTAATTTCAGACTGTAAGCTTCTGTCGGCCCTGTGAGACGTTCTCTACTGCTCCCCAGATTTAATGCATTTTAAATATCTGCTTAACGTCGAGTTTGATCCCAACACAAACCTTTTTTAACACTTGAAAGATGTTTCACTTGACTTTTAGACGTTTGGTATTTGCTCGTTTAAAAACCCAAAACTGAACATCCGTCCTTCTTTTATTTCCTCGTTTTTTTTCCTCTCATATTTAAACATTAGGAGGGAATGGTCAGGTAATTATTTAATGTCAAAAACCAGGCTGTTTCGACACTTTCTGAAAGCTCTTTTATGTTTACTCCCAGCTGTGCTCTAGCCTTGCATAACACATGACTCAATTTCCAGCTCTATAACTTCCTCTCCTTATCGTAAATGCAGTCACCAGCCACTTGTTACACCTGTTCAATTGCCTGTTAAAGCCGTACTATGCAACTTTTTCACATTTTTAATTCATGTTCTTGAGCCAGTTTGTGTTAAAATGACCTTTACAGGGTTAATGAAATGTCACTCAGACCCCCACCGCCCTCTGTGGCCAGAATACCACACTTGCAACTTGAGAGTGGCGGTCCGGTCCCTGTTGGACTTAGTAAAGTGGAGCTGACATGCCTGGTGCTGCAGTCTGCTTCCAGCATGTTTCCTGCATGTTTTAGATCATGAACACAGCTGATGTGTTTGATTTAGTGATGAACCGCTCCTGTAGACACTAATGAAGGCTGAGGAGACGTTTCAGCAGTTAGATTAAGGTGTTAGAAAGACCAACGCACAGCCAGGAGATAAGTTCAGCTTTTGGTTTCACTAAACGGACACTAGGGGGTGCTAAAAACAAGCCAAACTGCTGTATCCATTTAAGCAGAAGTCGGAAGTTGTTCTCGGACTGCGGTAAAAATTTATTTAAGCCCCTCCCCCTGCTTTTGTGATACTGCTGGTAGAAGCTCCTCTCATTTGTGAATGGGTACCTACAGTTACAGCTAATATTATCATGTTATGCTTTTTATTAAAGACTTACTCATCCACGAGAAATGTCGCCAACTCTGCATCTGTTTTGACAGAGTTAAGCTCCTTCCACAGTTGAAACGCAGGTCCAAGGTCAGTTCTTCTACAGCCTTTAAGTCAAGTTTCGTCGGTGGGATTTTTGTTACTTCTGTCTGTTTTCAAGTAGAAGCAGGCAGTCGTGAAATCAGCACTTTTTGTGCCTGCGAAGGCAGTTGAAGCTAACCATGATTTGCTGTAAACAGCTAGAAAACGCTGCTTAGCCTAGCTACTTACACAAACGCTCGAGCATGCTCTGTGATTGACTTCTGTACGTAAGTGGATGTCTGGCGCTATTGGCTAACGCTCAGCGGTGGTCAGGTGAAATTGTATAGGGCTCTATGGGACAGGGTCAGACTATCATCATGGAAAAAAGTCCGGCTTGCTGCTTTAAAGTTACACCGCCCTACTGATTGAAAGTGGAATTACAACTGTTGTAAACAACCCTGCTGTAGCTAGTGCTAACAACAAGCTAACACTAACTTGAGCCAACTCATACTAAATAAACCACGAAGTCAAGATCCACACTGTTGGACAAAAAATATTATTACTTACAAGTTTAGTAGCAACAAAGCCAGGTCACCATCAGTCCGTGATTTTGTAGCCTCCTTTAGCTCCCTCTAACTAGCGTAGGCTGCACCGACGTTCCTTCAAAGACATTACTCTCTTGCTTCCAGGCTCCACCATGATGCCAACAGAAAAAGCAAACTTTTCTTCTTGTGCTTTTTATTGACGATTGGTGAACTGAAAATGCTAACCGCTAGCATTACAGCTAACAGCCGTAAAGCAGGTGTAAGAGCGCCCCCTAGAACACCTACCCGCTCCGCAAAACTATCTAGTGTGTTTTTTGGTCAGCAGAGCGCTGCAGAGTGGTGTCAATGTTAAAGCTCTAGCTTAAAGTTTAAAAACTATTTAGTGTTACTTTAACTCCGCTAATCAGCCAATCACACAGCAGCAACTCAATGCGTGTTGGAATCTAGACATGGTGAAGTTAAGAAAGAGCATCAGAATGAGGAAAAGTGGGATTTTTGTGACTTTAAATGTGGTGTTGTTGTTCCAGACCTACTGGGATTTTCACCTGAAACCATCTCCAGGGTTTACAGAGAATGGTTTGAAAAAACCTTTTATCAGTGGTACAGGCGGCTGCTGCTGCTGGTGTAATGGTGTGGGGAGAGTGTTGCTGCTGATCATTTCCATCCCTTAATGATCGGTGATGGCTGCTTCCAGCAGGATAAATGCACTATGTCACAAAGCTCCAGTCATTTTAAACTGGTTTCATTAGTGTGGTCAATGTGATCACTGGACTCCAACGGCCACCAGATCCTAATCCAGTCCAGAATATTTGGGATGTGGAACGGGAGAGCTACATAATAGATGTGCAGCTGATAAATCCTGATGTTGTCATGGTAATATGGACCAATATCACTAATAAGTTTTCATTATAGTCTTCAAAGCTGTTTAGTTGGATGTTTTAGGTTTAGTTGAGCAGCTTGAGCCTATTTTTACCTGAGTGATGCTCTGAGGTGGAAGCTGTTGATTAGATCTGTGGCCAGAACCCTCGTGGTCTTCAGAGGGGATAAATCCATGAGCTGTCTGTCTGCTGTAAACTAATGAACGGTAAACACGGAGGAGACAAGATACCCATCTGACTCTGCTGCCCGTGTGAACACGGAGGTCGGCCAGCCGAGCATCACGGAGAGAGAGGGAGTGATGCGTCAGAGTGAAGGATGAGATGTGACTTCAGCGTCAGTGTGCAAAAAAACAAAACATCAGAATCAGTCACCAGAATGAATGATGGGAGTTTATTTAAATTCTGCAAACCGCAGATACAGAATAATCCGTTGTTGTTTTATTTCCACTTCTCACCTCTTCCTGCTGACTGTTAATGCTTCTTCTCACGGCCAGCTGCTGACCCAGTTCATGTTCAGGACTGGAGGTCAAATCTAAGAAAAGATTTAAAAATCAACAGCTAACTGGTTCCCTTTAAACAAACATACGATACACTGAGTCTGTATTTGATTATAACGAGATCCTGGTCCGTAAAGGCCTCTATCCTGGCTGACCTGTACTTCCTGAAACATCTAAGCCCCACCCCCCTACTAGAGGGAGCCTCTGATTGGTGGGTAGAATCAGCCAGCAGCAGCTTCTCGCATGCACATCTTCTCTGACTCGGCTCGGAGCCACGAGGACAGGCGGCAGTGAGACAGTAGGAAGCTGTGTGCTTCATGTCAGAGAGCTCACGGCCACTTTTGTTTACTAACTTAAGGAGGACACCGCACCACAGACTTCTCCGCTTGTCTTTTGCCCCGCCCACATGCTCGGAGACATCCGTGTTCCTGAGAAGGTTGTGTGAACCACAGACGATGTTGGGAACAATGACTGGCCCTGTGGGGGCAGGCTGACCCAAGATTCCCAGATTTATTCCTCTTTTAGGTGTGTTGTGTGAACACACGCCTGTATGCTCCAGAGCAGGAAGCTGCTGACATGGTAGCTTTTACTGGGGCCTCTGCTCTTTTTTCTAAAAGAAACCTGTTAAGCAGAAGGAATATCTACACACTTCCTTTGCATTTCCTCTTAAACTGTATTTTTCTCTTCGTGCTCTTGGGCACGAAGCTTTTCCTGCATTTTTAGCGAACATATTTGATGCATATTTTAGTAACAGAACCCTCCTGATTCTGTGTACAGAACCAGCAGCGTTTGCAGCTGCAGAATCCAAAAGACCCTTTTAGGTTCATTTAGAAGTCACCTTCCATGTTTAAATTCTCACATCCTCTTCCTCTCTGTGACATTACCTCCCACCTCCTCTTCCTCAGGGCTCCTCATCCTCCGGTCGGACCCGTAGCTTCTCCCTTCTCCCCCACCTGACTTCATCTTCATCCCCAAGTTCCCAGAGGCACTCGGGCCACACGGCCTCGCCCAGCAACATCGTCACCATCACCCACCACAAATCTCCAGCCGCAGGTCGCCGAGCCAAGACTCAGTACCCAGGACAGCTGCTGGAGGTCAAGGAGGTGGGTGACGATAGCCCCAACATTCTAAAGCATGGATCGAAGCTGTGTGTCTGCTTTTTGTTTACCTTTTTATTCAAAGACATTAAGGAAAGAGGCAGCAGGTCTGGTGGGTCACAAATCTGATCTTTTGTGAAGCTGAGCCAGTTTATCATTCTGCAAGCGTCTCCACGGCTGCGTATTCCTGATCCAGTTCTACTTTCCTCACTAATCTGCTCAGTCTTTATTCCATCGTTGCTGCAGCGAGTCAGGAAAGATCTTTAGCCTGAGGTAACGGTTGATTAGCTCTAACAAATGTACCTCCTCTAAAATCACAGGAGCTGACTGGTAGGTCAAAGTTCACCAGCTCAGCTATTTGAAGATGTTTGTCTAAGTTAGTTTAAATATTAATTCAACTTCAGATCTGACTGTGGTGAGAAGACCGCCATCGTTTGGACACGTTGTCTTATGTTATAAATGCAGACTCATATAAAAGTACTTAAAGTTTTTTTTCCAATCATTAGAAGTAAATTTATAATTAAGATTAGTTAATAATTACTATCTTACCCATTTTAAACGGCTCCTGGAGTAGTCCCCCCCCCCAGAAATAGTTTGTCCTACATGATTGATGAGCTAACTACTAGTCTCTAACTCTCATTCACTCATCTTCTGAGCCTGAATGACCCTTATTAGTCACTGGGTGAAAAGGTGGGGGACACCCTGAACACATACTCACTCACTCACTCACTCACCCCCCCACCCACTCACCTGCATACTCACTCACCCACTCACTCACCCCCCCACCCGCCCACTCACTCACTCACTCACTCAGTCACCCACTCACTCACTCACTCACTCACTCACTCACTCACTCACTCACTCACTCAATGGATGGACGTCCTGCCTCATGCTGGGCTTCTCTGGCACGGCGGTTCTAACCAGAACATTTATGAACACTGAAACTTTCATTTGTAATTCCAGACGCCACCATCTTTAGTTTTGGACGTTAAACGGCTCGGGTCTTTTTTCCTGGCTGTCTGTGACGTGTGACTCCAGAGATGATTGAGTAGGCGGGTTCCTTTGAACGGGAGGGTTGGTTGTAATTAAACAGATGGTCGACTTTATGTGAAACCAAGCAAAATACTGGAAGGATTACAAGCTCACTGTAACATATGCCTGCGACGTGTGTAAATTTAGGATTATATGTTTAAATTCTGTTCGTGTAGGATGGTCTAGAATATTCTCTGCTCAAGGAGATAATAAGGAAGCAATGAAGTTCCTTTTCTTGTGCGTTGAGGGAGTTTTACCAGCTTTTATTAATCCGGGCCCACATATGGATTTCTGAGAACGCGTGGAGAATCGGGTTTGGCCTCCAGTTGACGTGTGCTCGTCACAGCTGGAGAATCTCAGCTTCAAGCAGAAAAACGGGATAAAGATGCTGTTTTTAAAACCAAAATGAATATCTCATCAGCATCTGTGAGCTGAACCGTCCCTGTGACCGCGCTGTAACCTCGTCAGTGTCTGAGATGGTGGCAGACGGGATCCAGCTGGGTCCCTGAAGATGCAAGGTTCATCTCTTTTGTCCGCCTGCGTCTGACGTGGAAAATGATCTCAGGGAAATACTTTGAAGGATGTCTCTGTTTCTAAAATGCATCCAGGAGAGGAACAGGGATGCACGTCTGTTAAACACGACCCACGTAGGACGACTCTGGACCACGCAGCTTCGTAGTTAATCGATGCTTTAAAGCAGCTTCCAGCGTGAAAAGTCTGTTTCTCCTGCTCATGTTTCTGCTGCTGGGAGGGGATAACAATGTGAGGAAAGGAGCTGAGAAGAGGAAATTAGGATGTGCACTTTGGGAAATGAGATAAGGGGATAGAAGTGTAATGATGTTGTTATGAGAGTGCATGTTCTCCCATCCCCAGTGTGACGGCTGCTTCCTGCTCGTGACTTCTGTGTTTTGGCAGCTGGTCTTAAAAAAAACATTTTTTTTCCCACTTTTGGTTGAAGAAAAGTTAAGGATGTGATCAAAAGTCAAACGGATCAGCATATTCCCTCAGATGAAAAGTAATTGCTTTGGTTTCAGCCTTTTTTATTCTTGTTTTTAATTCTGAGCTCAAATTGGGTCTTTAAGGCGTTTATTTCCTCGTGTCTCAGCTCCAACACGCCTGATTAAAACATCAACAGCTTGTCATCAACAGGAACCTGTTAATGACCCATTAACGCTGCCTTAAAGGTGTCGAGTCATCACAGAGTGATGACAGCAGATATAAAATAAAGTCATGACACTGGATTTCAATTGGATCTGTTGAATGAATTAGTTTTATCCTTTCCAATCAACCTTCTACTTGGCCTCATTTATATGTTTTGGTGTGACAACGAACAACATGACGTATTCACCGCTACGGATGTCAGTCAACAGGGCAGTCCACCATACACAGTTGAAGAAGACACAAATACTTCCTTTTTCTAAATAAAGGACTTAATGACCTCTATCTGCTCTTGACGCAAACAAAAGCCCAAGTCTAAATAATCCAAAGTTGATGCCAAAGCTGTTTCAAATTAGCTGCCACATCTTTGTTTTCTAGCTCAGTTGCCGTAACATCCCACCCACCAAACCGATTGAGCGCTGTGATTGGCCAGACACAAGACTGGTCGGGCCTGCTGAGGCTCCAGTGGAGCGTGGCTAAACTGACCTGCAGAGCAAAATCCTTTTGCTTCTGTTACGGTCCGTCTAGATTTCTAGGCTAACAACACGCAGCTAATTGCCGCCGTTATAGTGGATGGGTGTGTGTCCACCGGCCGCTAAAGGGGCACGTCTTTAACGTGTCCCAGAAGCATCGTGTCACTCTGCTATGCTTCCAGAACTCGTCAAGCTCAGCAGTTTAGTTTGGGTCAGACAGGAAGTCAAACACAAGGGAAAAACATCTAGTTGCTTTCAAAATAAAAGACACGTGCAGATTTTCAGTTGAAAAAAGATCACGTAATACCTAAATCAACTTTTTTCTGCTGATAACCTGTATATATGAGTGTCTAATAGTGCTGTAGTCATTATTTTGGCAGTTTAGTGCATCTTATTTAAAATGTAATATTTCAGCCAAAAACCGTAATCATATCTCCATCTTCAGGTTAAAACTCTGCTCCACGTTGATTTAGAATAAAGCACTGCTGATGGCCATAGAGCTGCAGGGTGGCGTCTCAGCCACACCTCCACCTGGCTCAACCGCTCACCTGCCAATATGACACGTTACGGCTCGGAGCCACTCCCCTCCTTAAAAAAACTTCCTCCACCCTTTCTTTTAGTGATCTCGGTGGACAGGAAATCCTCCTCTGTGTCTGCTCTTCTCCTGAGCGGTGAGTCTGCTGTGTGTGTGTGCACGTGTGCACGCGTGTGCGCGCACTTGTTAACGACTCGTTTTTCTGACTGAGAAACTCTGAGAGCACGCGGGGAGGTTAAGGGGGGTGCTGTCAATCGCTGCCTCAGTGCCGCCAGGTGACGCCTCCTTTAGGTGCATTTTTCTAACAGGAAGTATGGGTGAAGTAAGTCTCCACCCATGATGTAACTCATCTTTTAACTAGTAAAAAAAAAAACATCACTACCTGTGATGCCTTAATGGCCGAGGTTAAAAGAACAGGAAGTTAACCACAGACATTTTAGATAGATGCTGTCATTTTTCTTTTTTCTTGTTATTGTGTGAACTCCCGAAATCACACGTGATCTTGTAGCTCTCTGGTGATTTTGTGACCTCGTGGAACGCATTAGCTGCCTTTTGAAATGCTCCCAATCAAAAGGGACGGGCCGCTAAGCTCGCAGGTTTTTTACGTCGTGTGCTGCTTATGCATTGTTGGAAAGCCCAGGTAACACTTTCCCTCAGCTGTTTCCTCTGTCTCAGTCTAATTCCACTCTTGAAGGAGCATCAATATTCCATGCAGCTCATTCTTTTTGTGCCCTTTTTGCTCACTGAAGTTGTTAAATTGCCCCATCAGGCGAGCCGCTGCAGCTCTGCCTCTCCCTGCTAAGAATATCTCATCTAAATGATTCACTCGGTGACAGAAAGGGAGCAACTAGTGATCGGTGTCGGTGGATAACTCTCACTCCTCGGATGGTGTGATCATTAAGAAGGACAAACACTCCTCTGGTGCTCGGGATTTCTCAGCAGAAGGAGAAAAAACGTCCTTGTGTGAAGTCTGATTCATCGTTTTGGTCCAGGGGAACTGGGTTGCTCCTTCCTGTGACCTCGTTTAGCTCGTTTCTTCATCTCTCATATCCCATTTTTCCCTTATCTTTTTTTTGCCCTCTTTTTTTATTGCCATTAGCATTTGTCTCCCTCTCATAGCAAACTTATAAACTTTCTGGAAAACAACATTTAGTTCCTATTTTTAACAGATTTTCATGTAGATGTGCTACGTAGGAGCAGGAAATCAGTGTGTTGATGATTTTCTGCATCAGAGTGAATCTCTCATGATCTGCCTCCTCAGCTCAGCCTCATTGATCGGCTGTCCCACCAGCACTACTAAAACATCCCAACGCCGAGCAGATGCGATCTGAACACAGCGGCTCGTAGTCGGGACTCTGCAGATATGTGATTGTTTTATCTCGAAGCCTTTTGTTGGCTCGTTTTTGCAGAAAATTGAGAGATGGGATCTCCAGGGTTTGGCTGAATGTATGCACGATGCTCGTTTCCGGTTTCAATATTTTATGATGCAGTTTTCCCACTGAACATTTTTGAGGTTTCATACGTTATCCATTGGTTTTTTCTTGTTTAATACACAGCGTTTTTTACCTTGAATTGCTGAAAGTTTCTGCATCACACAGTCGCCATCTTCAGAGCCTCGCCGGTGTTGACGGCGTCACTTCCGTTGTTTATCTGCGGGCAGTAGGGGTGTGCTAACATCCTTTTTGATTTTTTTTACCTTTCTGCTTTTTCTCCACACCTGCGCCCTTCACTAAACTCATGATGGCTTTAATGCCTGCTATTTTGGCTCTTTAAAGATGGACACTGGAAAAAGTGCAGCTTTTGTTTAATATACAGAATAATCAGGTTCCTAAAACAGAGCCTTGTGGTACTTTAAATGTGCGTAATGTAAGAATGAAGGAAGAATGACATCCTTTGGTCAGATTTGGGTACTACAGTGTGTGTTTCTGAACAAAGATGGACTCTCACTGCTGTTCCGAACGTTTCATGGCTGTTGCCAGTTACGGATCAGTGTCAGAAGATTCAAACGAGTCAAACACAATAAGTTGATAAGTAGATAAACACGTTTCACTGTAATATCCAGTTGTTGGTAATTGAAAAAGTAGCTTGAGATTTTTTTAGAGCTGGCAATTTGTTTCTAATTCACCGTTAGCATTGTTAGCTCAACGTTAGCCTTTAACAAACTAATGCCGCAGCTTCTTAGGGGTACAAGAAATAACTTCTGGGTCGCTCCTGTTTACTGGCTTACATACTGTTCACAACTCTGGAGGCTTTTGCTGGTTGGTGTAGAATTACAAATGCCGAAGATGCAGTGTTAGCTCGCACAGACTCTGCAATCCCGCGGGCTCACAGATTGTAAATAAAGACTACGTCCCTCTTTTGCTTTTTTGAAAGGAGAAAAACTGACAACCCCCCCAGCCAGCTGAGAAGAAAATCTATTTCAGTATGACCTTCCTTCCAACATGGTTAAGACTTTAGACTCTTTTGTGATTATTTCACTGTAGAATTCTCATTATTGTACCTTTAAAACGATCGCATATAATTGTATTTGAAACAAAGTTCTTTCCTTTGGTCCCAATTGAATTAATTAAAGTGTTATCACGTTTAGGTTTCTACTCTTCCTAGATGACTGTGGTCATTAAAACATGTCAGGTGTTTGTGTTTTAGCTACTTAAATATCACATTAGTCTCACTTGTTTCCATGACTACAGTAAAATCCTAAACCCACAGCGTTATTTCCACAATAAGACTGCCAGAAAAACACCTGACATTTATATTTGTATTTACAAGCTTTTACAAAAAGCTTGTAAATGCCAAAAAATATTAGTTAAAACCTCGAGTTTCTAGTTCTGAGCGTAGCATCCTTGTAACAATACACCAGTGAGGTCTTGTGTTGAGGGTGTTGTCATGCTGTCAGCTTCCATCCATCCATCGGTGTGAATCCATCTCCCTGTTGAATGCGAGACGTCGGGAGTCGGATCACATGACCGTCTCCCATCAGCCAGCGTGTCACAGCCTGCTGATGTGAACTCGTCCAACACTTCAACTCGCTGCATCACCACCGGGTGCTCGCACCGCCACAGCAGCGCCGGATCATCAGGGTTAGGCTATTTCTGGAAACACCACTGGTCCCGACGGCTCCAGAGAGGGTGTGAGGACCCCTGTTTCCTGTAAATCCACTTATTCGGCTCTGTTGTGTACGCTTTAACTTACCTTCTCATGTCTATCCTCCTGTATTGTCTTTTTTGATCTTCTGTCTTTCTCTTTGTCATTTTTTTTTTATCTTTCTAGACTCGAGTGTAGTAATGATCCTTCCACCACAGCCTCTTTCCAGCTGTGTGTGAAAATGTCATGAAGGTGGTTTCATTTTTCTGACTGTTATAAAACCCACTGAACTGTGTTGAGTATGGAGATGGAGCTTTTTGAGTTGCTGCTGGTTGCATAGCAGCACCTTACTTCAGCCCTGGAGTAACGACCCCTCTAATGAGTAACGGACCTTCAAGCAGGTTCTGATTTGCTGCTTCACTGGCACAACAAAGCTGGGATTTAAGCTCTTAATGTTTGTTTTTATGCAGGAATATTTATGTTGCATATGAGCTGCCTCATAAATCTGTTGCTATCGCTCAGTTTAGGTATGATGGTGCAGCTATATGCGTGCATAAAGGTAATTTTTACTGGCTAGTTACGGTCTGGATGAGGGGATCTGGTGTCCAGTAGTTATTGGGTGAACGATGCTGACAAACGTAGAAAACTGAGTTGCATGTAGATTGCATAACAAAAATAAAAACTAGTGTTGCCAAGAAGAAAAACCATCCATTTTCCTGCACTCCGGTTGGGTCCCTCTCCCCAGCCACTTGGGCCAGCTCCTCTGGAGGTACCCTAAGGTGTTCCCAGGCATATCGAGAACCTTAAACCCCTTACACATCTGGGTCAGTACGGTTGGGACTCGGCCACCTAAGTTCGGGCTAGCACGGGTGGTTTTTTTTCACATGGACTTCTCAGGAATGCGGAAATCCTCGAGAACGTGGGCGGAGCAAAAGATACACAGAAAAGTGCGTGGTGTCCTCCTCAATAAGATGCAGCACCAATCCACCTATCGATGTCCTCCTCCATCTTTCCCCCGAGTTACCAATCAAATTGCATAAATGCCCTCCCCAGTTTGAATTAATCGCCACACACCTCGCTCCACTTACCTGGGTTTAACTGTGACTAAACACTTTTTCTCCCAGGATGCTGCTAGCTTTAAACATCCTGAGAAGGATGTGAATCTGTGGCCTTTATTCACCAAACCTTACGTTAGCTAACATGCAGCACAGAGATTCTGAGCTACTCGAACATGACCACGGTTACCAGTGCATCACCGCACGTATCCCGCAAGAAAAAGACGCATCATCACTTCCCATTCCAGTTTATTAAAAAAATAAAAGCCTCAGATGTTTACAGGAACGTGTGGACGTTTGAGGTTCTTGTTGCAAAGGATTCAAGATGGTGTGTGTGTTTGTGAATCCATAGAATATTAATGAATACAACATTTCTCAGCTGATAAACAACTAAGATTCATTAGCCCTGAGAGAGGCTTATTACCTGCCACCGAGAGCCAACACTGGTTTCTTTTGTGATGGATTTAGACTGAGTGAGTCAGACTCGAGTAATTCACAGGGGGAGGAATGTTCTGTGTGTCGGAGCACGAAGAGGAACTTTTTTGACTTGAGGAGGTTTTTTTTGTTGTTTATTTTTCTGCAGCGTCGTCTCAGAGCAGAGCAGAGCGCTGCGTGGATGAGTCGTTGCCTGCAGTCAAGATTGGAAGGATGACACTTACATTAATGCTCGATTGTGTCACCTCCTACTCACAACAGACACCATGGGTGTACTGCATAGTGAAAGCTAATATGTTTTTTCTATTTTTATGCACATATCCTCACTTAATACCTCCAATGCTTTAAATATTTAGTTACTAAAAGCAGCTTTGAGCCCTAAAAGGTAGTTTATATAAATTGCAACAATTAACTAGAGTTTACTGGATTCTGACCTCTTCCTTCCAGCGTTGTCAGGCAGGCTTCCACAGCAGGTGTATCCCCATCTGTGGAAAGACAGGAGCAGTGAAGTGACACAGTTTGGTTGCCGGACTCACATCCCCTGAAGGCGTCGATTGCAAAGCGGGGTCCACTCACCCGCAGACGATTGATCCGGTAGAACCTTCTTCTAATCCACAGCTGATGTGTCACCTCCCACTCCACACCCACAGGCAGCACCAACTGGTGCTCAAAATGGAGCGTCTGTGACCACCAAACCAAAAAACATGCATCCAAGTAAGGGATCAAAAAGATCCCGGACGAGCCCCCATTTGTTACGTACCAGGCTGTCTAGGGGGCCTGGGGTAATGACGAGGACGCATGTTAAATAAATAAATAGGGTAGATGTAAGTCCCAGTCACTATAAATGCGTATTTGTGTGAACCTGAAACAACCGACAGACCAGATTGAAAGGATTTGGGACAAACAATAGAGTGAAAATAAAACAAACTCCTGCCTAAATCAATCAGTAGCTCATTTTAAAGACATTAAACTTGCACACAAACACATTCTGTTACATGGATTTATTGGTACGTTTGTTACCCGTTTTATCAAGTGTGAATAGAAATTTCCATTTAGATTGCGATGCTGCTAATGTTTCATTATCAGCTTGAACGTTACCCCCAAACGGACAGGAAAATTATTCTCGGTTTACTTTCTGTATTTTAACACAGAAACTGCATTTGTTCTCAGACCTTAATGACTCGCTGTATCACAACAAATCACCAGACGTGATTGCATTTACAATTCATGAGTTAGCTGGGAAGATGTGCATAAAATTTGGAATATTTTATTCTTTTAAAATGTGTCCTCTAAAGACTTTGAGACGTCCCCACTCGATGTGTGACGCTCGTCCCCAAACGTGCTGCAAACATTGTTGGTTTTATTAGTTTGAAACAGCTGTGCTCTGTGATGTTTTCACACGTCATCAGGGAGTAAATTGTGCATTTGTTTGGGATTGTTTTCCAGGTGGATGTTTCATCGGTTTTTATGTTGCAATGAATAAAGAACTGAGTCAAAATTAATTGCACTGCTCATGGTTAAAGATCAACTTTACTCATATTTTAATACATTTGCAGCGGTCTTTAGTCGGAACGAATGCCTTATAAGTCATTCTCTGGGGGAAAAGAGCTCCGGTGCACCTGTTTGAGGATGTAGAAATCAGCAGGCAGGAGCTGGAGTCTTATTTCCTGATATTCAGACATCTGTCCTCTGATTGGCTAACAGCAACACGAATCTGTTTGCTCTGCAACGTTGATGTTTTATCTCCACAAATAACACAAGCCTGGAGGAGTTCTGCTGTGTGGTGGAGATGCTAATGCTAACGGTTAGCTTCTACTAGTCGAGGTGGGTGAGTCCATGAACGTTCAGGGACTGTGTAAATCTGTCAGGCTTTTCAAATCCCAGCGTTTCTGTAGAAGACTATTTTCATGTTCAGCCTGCACGTTCTTAGAGCTTCTCCGTCAGAAACAAGCTGCTAACACAAACACACTCGCACACACACACACACACACACACACACACACACGCTCAGACGGAGGAGCAGAGACAGGAACGGCAGCACACTTCATAGTCTGGAGGATTTCTCTCCACCTCCTTCACCAGAAGAAAGAAAGGAGGAAGTTTGCAGTGCAGCCGCCTCAGGAATACTGGCTAACGTCACAGGGTACCGCCTAGCCAATAGCAATGGCTGATTCAACAAGGCTTTTAAGCTGAAGAGGGCACAGCACTGACGGTTTTTGGCAGAATATTTATATTTTATAAGATTAACTAAAATGCCAAAATAATGTCTACATGTCTACAGCACTTTTAGACACTCGTTTATTCACTTTATCTGCAAAATAGAGTAGATTTGGGGGTGACTTAGTCTTTAAAAGCAGTGTATCAACTTTTTATTGAGAGTCAAACATTTACTGTGTTTTTTTGTGTCGTGCAATTCAAACTCCTACTGCTAGGTGGCAGCAGATTTTACCATCTTCATTCTGACACAATATCCTGCGATAACACTGGATGTGTGCTGGAAGCGTCTGTCTGAGTTTTCCAATTAAAGTTGCCCTTAAAAATATCGTCTGGCTTTTAGGATCGCGATATATACATCGTATCGTCTCCCCTGTATTGTGATGTATCGTATCTCCATATTCTTGCCAGTGCACACCGGTAATGATCATTTTCTTGTTGTAGTCGTCGTGTTTTGATGTCTCGTGTCGTTTGTACAGGTGATGTCCCAAGCAGAGGGCCAACAGAAGAACCTGGTCCATTCCATCGACTCCCTACCGACTAAAGGTCCGCTCTCCTGTTTGGATCAGGACCTGCTGCTGCTCAAAGCCACGTCGGCCGCCACGCTCAGCTGTCTGGGGGAGTGCCTGAACATCCTCCAGAGCCACAGCCAGGTGCCACCTCAGTCCCAGTCCTCCCAGCGTTCTGTCATTGGAGCCTCCTTTGGTGAGTCGGCCCCGGGCCCCGTTCTGTTACTGGTGGAGCCCCCAAACTCCTCCTTGTCCTGTCAGTCCTCTCCTCCAGGGCCCATCAAGGCTCGTCTGGGCCAGCGAGACTGTGGCTCGTGTCCATGCCTGATGGACACTGTGAACCTTTGCAGTAAATGTTGAATGTTGCATTTTCTGTGGAAGAACTTGTCTTGTGCTTTAGTTTCATGTCTGTGTTGTTCTGTGTTACTTTTCTTTCACTCTTTATTTCTTCAATGTCGTCTGTCACATTGAAATAGCTCCTTAAACGGTACATGTGGACTTTTGTTTCACAAGCATGGATGCGAGGTGTGCTTATAAAACCCCTCGTAGCATGTATCCCGACTGTGCATGTCAGGAAAAATGGTCTTTATGTGAGTAAAGAGAAATAATATGAATTTGTAAATCTCCTTAAAGGATTAAAGCTACAAAACAAAACCAACTGGTGCCACCAATTTCAGACCACGTTCAACCCTTCTAGCGCTGGGTTCAGTAGAGTTTTGTTTTTATTTAGACCATTTGCAGCTCTGTTGGCTTAAACTGAGGTTAATTATCAGGGTGGAGGTTGAGAAAAAGCAGCATGGAAACAAACACGGTCAGAATCAGTGAGCTCTCGTGGACTAATCCCATTTCCCAGAATAAAGATGGACATTTATAATCTATTTACAGTGTCCAGGTTGCTGTAGTACAACACCGCCATAAATGTTTCATCTGGTAAATGGGATTGGAGTTGATTTAGAGCTTGTTCTGTTTGAGGAAGATGCTTGAGGCAGTCACTTTGAATTTACAACAGACAGATTAGGAACACTGGAGTAGAAATACTGCTTGAAATGAGTCAGTTGATGGAAACGAGGGGTTTCCCATCCTCTATGACATATAGACACAGAGAATGGAACTGAAAAAGATTACGAAGAGAATCCAAAAGGGTTTGAATGAACTTCTTTGGTTTCTTGAAGACGTTTCGCGTCTCATCCAAGGAGCTTTGTCAGTTCTGACTGGAATATGGGAGGGTCAAGCTTATAAACTGTAAAATATAGCTGTCTATTGTTGCTCAATGAGCAGAAACTACCTATGAATACCCCTTCTCCCTAGCTCCTGAGGAGTCGTTGGAGCCGTTAGCCTGATGGCCAAGGGACAGACTTTTGAAGATGACCAAGTCCACACTCTGGGCAGAGAAGATAGATGGTTTGAGAGAGGAGTAAACGAAGCTATCTATGTCAAGCAGGAGGAGGAGGCCTCAGGTTTCGCCTTTCCAGCACTAATGACTCATTGGGGGTAGGGAGGAGGGGTATTCATAGGTAGTTTCTGCTCATTAAGCAGCTACAGCTTATAGGATTGACTCTCCCATATTCCAGCCAGAAGTGACAAAGCTCCTCGGATGAGAAGCGAAACGTCTTCAAGAAACCAAAGAAGTTTTGGATTCTCTTCGTATTCTTTTCCAGTTCCATTCTCTGTGCCTCACCAAGAAAACAGATCTAATGACCCTACAGAAGCAAACTAATACTTGTGTCATTCTGAAACCCTTGTTGCTTTTACACTTTGATTTTTTAGCTCCTGAATCAAAAACCTGTGATCTGTGACTTTGGGACTTATGCCCCCCCCATGTTTGGACGGGTCTTGGTCAGAATCTGCCCATCCTCACTCTTTCCTGGTCTTCTTTTTGCGCCAGCCGCCGCCCCGTCCTGCACCTGTTCGTCACAAAGGGGGTGGTGTGGAGTGGGACCGCCAGGCCGCAAGTACAAACCTCTTTCTTTCCGCTGCCTGGCTGACGAGTCCTGTGGGGGTCCGGCTGCTCCCCATTTCCGGCATGTACCCTCCACACCTCAGTGAGGAGTTAGTTGTTGGAATTTGTGCGAGTTGATTGGCGGTTTGGTTCACCAGCATGAGCTGCATCTCGATTGGATGCTGCTGGTTAAAGGGAGCTGGTTGAATGGTTTTGTGCCCAAGCAAGAAAGCATTACCAGTGCATGGGCAGACGTTTCAGGCAGGAGCACAGCATGACTGAGTTTGTCTGGCACGTTATTTCCTCGGGTCTCCTGTTCATGCTACAGATCCACTCACTGGGGTCGAGTTATGACGAAGAGTAGAGAAACCTGCCAGTCACAAACCAGACTTCAGATCATCAGCCGACGTGTCTGATGCTCGCTTAAGCCACACCTTCCCCCTCTTCTACCGGCACACCGAGCATTTTCCTTTAAGGGAATTGAAATCCGTAAGGGAAATTTACTGTGCCTACTGTCCCCTTTGCAGCCTAAACTGAAAAAAGCTGTACGCTTGAGATCTAGCCCCACAAAAAACATGGATTTGATAAAGTCACAGGTCAGAAATGGAAGATGAATTCATTTGAAGCCTTCTCTGCATGAATGTTCGTCTCTGCACATCACCTGCATGTTTCTATCCAACAGCAACATTGGATAGCCTCTGAGCATCTCCACTTCCAATGCTTCACTGGAAGTTTCTGATCAATCCCATTGAATACCAATCCAAGTCAGTTGGGATGAAATCCACATAAAACACGTTTCCTGCTAAAACTACAGCATATGTTGTGTTTTGGATGCTGGTTCAGCTTGGGATGCTGTTACTTGGATTCTGGACCAGCATGCTGGATCGTTTGGAAAAATCGTGCTCGACCCGCTCAGATTCTTGGCTCAGTCCCACATTCCAGGTTCGTGTTAGTCAACCTGCCCGTTAATAGACTCACCTCAGACCCGACAGCGTTGTTGCATCAGACTAATGGCTGCCAGAGGAGAACCAGGCCGTGCGTTATGCAGTTTGAGTGTTTGCAGACGAGGAAAGCCTCCATTATCAGCTCTCTGAAACAGGATCCGCCTCTATGTGTCTCAGGAGCTTCTTCTTTTGTTCCGGACGTGTGAATAAAAGGGGAATGGACGTTTCTTTTAATGGATCCAGATGATGATGATTCATTTTATACAGGAGCCTCAAACACAGGCCTGGTGTTAAAGCCGTCGGTGGATGTGAGGTTTGCAGTTTTCCTGTTTTTGAGAAGGATCTGAGAGACTTTTGTAACTTCTTACATAATTGATGAAACGGTTCAACTCAACTCAGAATAATGTCCTGATGAGTGAGAAAGCTTAAAAATACAAAACTTTATAAAATAAACTAAAACAACTAAACTCAAACAAAATGAGAAATGTATTATCTTCATGACCAGGTCTCGCTTGAAAAAAAAATGTTTTAATGTCAGTGAGATTCTTTAAAGGGGCAATATGTAAGAATGCTACAGTGAAATAAAACAGTTTAATGTCTCAATGATGGTTGCATTGAAACACATTTTATTCTCAGCCGGCTGGGAGGTTGTCAGTTTTTGTCTTTTTCTCCTTTCAAAAAAACTAAAGAGGGACGTAGTTTCTGTTTACAATCTGTGAGCCCATGAGATAGCCGCGTCTGCGCCGAGCTAACGCTACAGCGCCGGCATTTGTAATTTGACACCAGAAGGCAAAAAGCTCCAGAGTTGTTTAAAGAACCAAAGCCAGAAAACAGGAGTGACCCAGAAGTGAAGCAGCTAGAGGCTAACGTTGAGCTAACGAGGCTAACGTTGAGCTAACAATGCTAACGGTGAATTAGAAGCAACATCTCGATATTACAGTGAAATGTGTGTGAAATAAGACTTCCGTGTCCATAAGGGATTTTGCCAACTCTGCATCAGTCTAGGGACTTCCACAAACACGCGAACGCCCTGTGTTTCACATAGCGGATTTCTATTAGCTAACGCTTGGTGGCGCTCAATTCAAGTTACATGGGGCTCTAAGGGACAGGAAGTGGATTTAGCAAAAAATAATTAAATAAAATTGACATATTTCTTAAATCCCAGGGTAAGACTACCACTTTTACGGATTTCCCCAAAAAATCATACATGATTCCTAAAAGGGGAAAACTCCGGTCTGTTGCTTTAAAGTAGATTCCTATAGTTCAGTGTTTCCCAACCCTGGTCCTCAGGGCCCACTGTCCTGAATGTTTTCCATGTCTCTGCTGCAGCACACCTGATTTAGATTGCCTCCTCAGGAGGACATCACATGCTGCAGATGCCTGTTACTCATTCATTTAAGTCAGGCGTGTGGCAGCAGGGAAACTCTGGTGTTTGAAAGGGCAACATGGAAAACATGCAGGACAGTGGTCCCTGAGGACCAGGGTTGGGAAACACTGCTAGTTTATTGATCATTTTTAAAATCTAAGCTCAAATTCATGCAAATGTCCCTTTCATCAGTTTAAGTTTTTCTTGATGTTCAGACTTTTTTCAGTCATCAGAGTTCTGATTTTCTTTTGGATTGCAACAAATTCCCGTTTTGCTTGTTTTTTAATCCCGACCTTCGACTCCTCTAGTGCACTTTAGCAGCTGAGTGTAAATCTGACGTCCTTTTAGGCCGTAAACTAGGGATGTTCCGATCGCGTTTTTTCCTCCCGATCCGATTTCCAGTCATTTGATTTCGAGTATCTGCAGATACCGATACTTTTCAGGAAAGCATTAAAATAAGAAGGAAAAAAGAAAACACATCCAAGTTCTCTGTTTAGAAAGTGCATCGATTAAAAAACGTGTTACGAACATGTTTAAAAGTAGCAGCGTTGCTCATATTTGAAGTGTTTTACTCCCTCAACCTGCAGCTGTGTTGAGCGATGCGTGTCCCGTGACAGGGCAGTGGTGTCTGAATCCCTGCCTGATGTAAATGGTGTGACGTTGTTTTCATACAAGAAACAAAGAATACTGATGTAGAGGAACTTGCTGACATTAAAACTAAGCCATTGTTATTCCATTTTAAAAATCTCTATCTCAGGATGAATTAAAAGTCATATTTGTTGTTTTAAGAGGTTAAATCCGATTTTTTACACCCGATTCCGATCTTTTTAAAATCACGATCGGGCCCGATTTCCGACAACGTGATCGGATCGGAGCATCCCTACCGTAAATGGAAATATCTAGAAATTCAATCCTCAGCTTTTCAACAGGTTTACTTTTTGCATTTCTGCTGAGGATTTTAATTCTGGAGGCCAGGAGATGGGATGATTACTCCAGTCATCCTGTGAGTTGACACAAGATGGAGTTACTATCAGATCTGAACGGACACAATTTCCTGTTTACTGAGCTCACTGTGCCTCACCTGTGATGCTGAGCGTCAGACGTCAATAGCAGATGAGTTTCCTCCTTCGTGATCGCATCGACACAAAGCCAGGATCTAAATCCAAACCCGTTGTTGTGGGCTGAAAGCCGACTGTGATCTCTGCGTTGTGGTTTTTCAGATGGTGTTCCTGTGTGGACTGTACCAAAGTCACCTTCAGGCGAGCAGCTGAAGAACGGCGGTCTGACTCCTCTTCGGTCAGCCGAGCCCTCCCCGGCCTTCAGGAAAAGGAGTCTGTCCCATGGTGCCGAGGTGAGAGAGGCCGTTTCCTGTTTGGGTCTGGGTATGATGAACGTCTAACTGCTGGTATTTGGCTGCCTGTAAAAGAAATCATATGAAATCCTTCAAATTTAGCCCAAATTAGGATTGAAGTCACTTTAGAAACACCCTAGGATGACAAAGGTTTCTCCCTTCAAAGGTTGAGTTTCATCACCGTTGCAGAGGCTGGTGAATCAGCTGCAGTCAAACCAAGCTTTCATTTTTTCCCTGGCGTCCCAGTTCACATGTTCACTTTTTAAGGGGGCATATTATTCAGAACTCACCTTTTGCATCATCTTGTGCTGCCGTGGGGGTCTCTACCGCCTCTAAACACTCCAAACATGAATAAAACCCTTCCTTACGGTTTTCTATCAGTGTTTGTTTTTAGGAATTCGTTGCCTAAAACAAGCCGTTTCAAAAAGTCCCCGTTTGTGATGTCACAAATGGGAGAATTAGCATAGAACCATCTATTGCGTACAACAGAGAGCTGCTGCTGGAGGAGCGGCAGCTCTACTCTGAGCTCCTCCCAGCTTCTCAGCTTATAGCAGCCTGAGTGGGGGTGGGCGTGGCCAGCTCTAGCTCGTTTTCTTAAAGTGACAGAGCCCTGATGGTACTGAAAATATCAAGAATAAAAATGCTAAAATATCTTCATGTGAGAGAGAATTAGAGCAGAGAACTTCATAAACATGTTTTATACCTATTTCACTTAAGAATCATCATATTTTATCCCCTTTACCTCACATTTTTAGCTCTGGTCCCATTATTACATGCTGGAGTGCATCAACAAGTGTCGGCTGCTTGTTCTTTACGTCCCATTGGATGTTTTTGATTTCTATTTTCGGACTCAAATATCTCCAAAGGAACTCTAGCATCCCTAAAATCCCTAAAATCTGGCAAACGAAGACGTGTTCTCACCATTGCTTACTCTGAATACTCTGATGCAGTGAGGATCTCTGCCCCTCCTCTCCTCCGGTCTCTCGTGTTTACGCTCAGAAAGAGAAGCGCTCATCTCCTCTGAAAGTTTTAACAGAGCTGCTGTCAAATAAGTGGGTCACGCAGTGTGGAGGTGGTACTGAGCTGGTCCCAGGAGGTCTTCTAGATTCCTCTCTGGCTGTCTGGACTGAGCAGAAACATCAGTAGGACGTAACGACAGGTCACTCAGGCTTGTGAAGATCTGAGATCTTCCTTAAAGCTGTTAACACTGATATACGATGTTTTGAGATATATTTTTTTAATTTTCCACCTGCAAACATTCATTTGAATCTCTTGGCTGCAGGATTCAGTCAAGCTTCACACCTGAGCTGTGATTGGACAACAGTTAGTGATGTTTGGAAACTTCCTAAGAGTTCTGATGGTTACTAATCTAGCTAATACGTCAACTCAGCTGTTTAATACGTCATAAACGACAACATACGAGGAATGAAACCATTAAAATAAGAATAAAATAAAATTGACAGTAAACGTGGAGGAGGAGAAGCTCTTCACCTGATCTCTAAGGTTGAACCCAAACCCCCCAGGTCTCAGCTGCTGACCCGGTCATGACCGTAGGTGGGCGTTGGAAAGCAGACACACCGGAGCTCGTCTGAGTCAGATGGAAACATGTAGTTGCTGTCAGATATACGAGAAATGGTGCTAAAGTAGGTGAGCTCAGCCTGGCGAGCGTGTAAATGTAGTCTGGCGACTCGTAGACAGAGCTCAGTCTCAGGGCTGGAATATACTTGCTGTTTAACCTCGCGTTGGCGCAGGCAGTGTCTTTGTTCAAAAATACTTGCTGCTGCACAGCGTTGCACTACATGTAGTACTGCAGTGCTCCACTAGGGGGCAAACGCCAGTACAGATAGAGAGCCGGGGCCATAGATATCATATATATTGCTAGATGCCTTAACTGGGAGTCGACAGCATCCCTACACGGCGGCCATCTTAGCTCGGACAGCTTACGTTCCGCTCTCAATGGTAGCAGATGGAAGGTGAGTGAACAACTTAAACAAAAACACTCTTAACTCGATGAAATACTAACGGATTTACAAGCGGTTTACATTATTACAAACCGTATAACACATAGGCTTGAGACGACATACTTGCACATTTTTAAATTAACGGGCCAAATCCGTCATATTTCACAGCCACATCTCTGGCGTTTATAACAAACCAAACCGTTTGAAATTCGGTTGAAAATTGAGCAAGTTAGAGTTATTTAAATAGTACATGCACCATTGACACCAATGTTACGAAAGGGGACAGCTGTCTGAAGTAAGATGGCCGCCACGTTAGGGACGTTCGTCCAATTGACGACAGCGGAGGTAAGGCATCTAGCAATATATATATCTATGGCCGGGACAACCAAAACAAACATGGCGTCAATAAAAAAAATCAGTAACTGGTTAATTTTGAGATTATGGCAGAAAGACAGCAGCGGAATCGTAGATGGTGTGAAAGACGTCTAAACCAGAGACAGAGTCACCATGGTGTCTCGCTCGTTTTGTCAACTCCGCCTACTGGTTACTCGTATATTACAGCGTTTGGGCGTGTCGCGTTAATTTTGGGGGACGCGCACAAACGACGCTTCAAAATAATGCAAGCTACGCGTGGCAGCCATTTTAAACCAGCGTACGTGTCGCTAAACAGCAAGTAAGTTCCGGCCCTTAGGGGCGGGAATCTACCGTTGTGTCCTCGTGCTATTGGACAACGCTAGGACCAATCACAGCAACAAACGTGACAGACTTTATGGAAATCTGTCATACATCGTCCTTTTACAAAATAAATTACTTAAGCACCTTTTTCTGATCATGCCTCAAAGGAAAAGACAAAGTCTAAATCATCCAAAGTTGACGCCAACGCCGTTTCGGAACCAACGCCATCGTTGTTTTGCTCCATTGCAGCGCTTCGTTAATGGTGCTAAACCCGGCCAACGCTGTGATTGGCCCGGCCTAAACCTAACCATTCCAAAGGGGTTGGAATGAAGACAACTGGACTTCTTTGGTCACTTGAAGACGTTTTGCTGAGCGAACGTCTTCAAGTGACCAAAGAAGTCCAGTTGGCTTCATTCCAACCCCTTTGGATTACCATGACCTGGATGACTGACAACCTTCACCAGCAAACCTAACCTAAAGCGCGGCTAGACCAACCTGCAGAGCAAAACCTTTTGCTACAGTTGGTCCAGATTTCCAGGCTAAAAGGAACGTGCACGTCACAAATATGAGATTGTAAAAGACATTAAAACCCAATGATCCTAACGAGCTCAATCAAAAGAAACAGGATTACATCCTAATTTTGTGGCAGGAGAAGCAAAATGTCTTCAAGAATCCAAAGAAGTGGTCCTCTGGTTGAAATCTTGACGCCTGTTATTCAAAACTCTTTTGTTTGGATATAAATGTATCCAAACATGAGCACACGCGTTCATTTTTCTTTTAGTTTTCCTGACAGGAATCAAATAGATCCTCGTTTGTCATCCTGCTGCCGAACAGAGCGTGGTTCTGAACAGGAGGAAGATTAATGGTTGATAAATCATCTCTTTCACCACCACGCCTGCTCGTAACATCCCGTTTGTCAAAGGTTAAACTAATTACCAGAGTCCCGTTGAACACTCGTGTCACATCCCATAATGAGCCGACACTCCTGTCACGCTAACCACAAAATAAATGATCGGAGGCAGGAGGAGGGAGCGTTTCTTCTCGTGGTGATGAAAAATCAGCTTTCTGTCTAAACGTTATTAAATAATGCTAGCGTTAGCCTCTTAGCTAACGCAGCATAAAACAGCAGCAGGAAAGAGACGAGAGTTTATGGTCGAGTTGAGCTGAATTACAGCAAAAAGAGTCCAGAAAACAAAATGACAATTAAAAAAGAATAAAGCTAATTTTGTTAAATTGTCTTTATTGTGATGCAGAAATATCAGAATAATTCACAGAAAAGTGAGTTTTGACACAAGAGGAGGATTTAAAGGAAAGGTGAGTTTGCCACCTTGTGGTGGAGAGGCGTAGTGCAGCTTCCTGAATCAGGAAGCATCAGATTACATCCCAGAGAAAAACCACATTCATCATTTTAAAGACATTTTAGCCCAGCTGTGTCCTCTGCTGCTTCCGTAAAGGAGCTCCGGAGACCGAGGTCAGCTTTAGATCACTTTGGTTGTTTGTAAGCAGAAGCGTTGACTCTGTCGTCTCCTTTGACATTAAATAAGGAAACCCATTATCCTGGATGATAAAAGGTTTCCCGTTTGAGTTATGAAGCATCGCCGTGGCGATTTGCATTCAGCCTCCGTTTGCAGCCAACAGGAGGATCCGACCAGAGCGTGACTCTGGGTGGAGATGAAGAGGAAATTGCTGCTGCTTGCAAAAAATAAATAAATCTGTCATAATGTTGCAGATGCATTGAGCCAAGAGAATTTACCTGCTTACGTGCTGGTCTGAAATCAGCTGCTTCTAAATAAAGCTTATTTATAATGTCAGATCAAAGAGACGTGAAAATTAAAACATGATTAAAAGACAAAAATTAATTAGAATTAAAGATAAAAACAGACGAATCATTTTTTTATATGGCGCCTTTCAAGATAAAAATAATCACAAGGCGCTTCAGAAACACAGCAACAAAATCTAATAATAATCACAATAATAAAACAAAATGTACACATAAAAATATAAGATAAAAATAATTATAAAAATTAAAAAATACTGAAATGACAGAAACGGCTGCATGACAGGAAGCTGGTGAGCAAGAGGATGAACAGGAGTCACAAAAAAGCACAAAAACGCCAGCTTGAAACAGATAAAGAATAAAATAAACAATAAAATAAAAATCATTAAAAACATCATAAAATAAAAAAGGTTTAAGCAAAAGTACAAAAAACCCACTGAGGAGCACAAAGTCTGACCCAAACTGATGAATTAAATGAGGTCTTAAAGCGACAGAGGAAACTTTTATTTAACTGAAAGCATCAACAGAGCTGAGCAGACATGTTTATCTCCAGCAGGGGGCGCCAAAGCCTCCAGGATGACTCCCAGCATCAGAGGAAGGATGAATCCTGACCAGTAGCGTCTGACGGCGTTTACTGTTGGACTAGCCTGATGACATCATCAGCTCTGTGTTCTCACGCCGTGACTCCCTCTGCTCCTTCATCTGGTTCCTTATTGAACTCCCAGTTTTGGGTTGGGAGATTAAATCTGACACCTTCCTGTCTGGAACGTTCCTCCACGAGACGCAGAAGAAACCTGTTAAATAATTCAAAAGATCCACTAAAACTCTCCAAGTCGTTTCCTTCTGTAAAACAAAACTCTGATTTTATTTGGGATTACTTTGGATTTTTTGGAATCGTTTTCCAGTTTATTTCAGCCGTTTGTCCTTTTAAAGGTGATAAATAAATAAATAAATAAGTAAATTCCTGAGCTAGTTTTTCATCATATCACTGATTTCCCACATAAATAAATAAATAAATAAATAAATAAATAAGTAAATTCCTGAGCTAGTTTTTCATCATATCACTGATTTCCCACATAAATAAATAAATAAATAAATAAAATAAGTTAATTCCTGACCTAGTTTTTCATCATATCACTGATTTCCCACATAAATAAATAAATAAATAAATAAATAAGTAAATTCCTGAGCTAGTTTTTCATCATATCACTGATTTCCCACATAAATAAATAAATAAATAAATAAATAAATAAGTTAATTCCTGACCTAGTTTTTCATCATATCACTGATTTCCCACATAAATAAATAAATAACACCTGGACTCGTTCTACTAATTCATCTGGAGGGAGATCCGTTCCTTTTCCATGTTTATCTGATCACCTGCCTCAGGAGCAACCAGGAGGCGACTCCTGGACCACCTCCTCTGACTCCTCCTCCATGAGGAGGAGCAGCAGCTCTGCTTCAAACAGGTTTGTTATGAAAATAGAGTGATTTTAAATTATTAAAGAGTAATTATGACTGAGATTTGATCTTCTGTAAAGGTTTGACCACAAATAAAACCAGGTGGGATTAACGAGCACACAGGAGGAGGAGCTAGAGCTCCTCCCAGCTCCTCTCCTCGATCCTATCTCCCTGTTGTCCGAAGATAGATTCCTCCTTCTGGGAGAAGGTCGAGGAGCTGATTTAAACCCGGTCATGTGCTTTTTCCTGATCTGGGAGGAGGCACCTTATCTCTGTAGAACAGCCGAGCCGAGGACCTGGGATTGGCCCTCATTCATCCATGAAAGCACCGTTAACCCTTCGATGTTCCGGTCGACTATTTAAAAAGACAAACGGAACCTTTAGGATCGCTCTCTACAGTTAAAGTTCACCTGAACTGAAAGTTGTTATTTTTTACCCAAATCAATAAAAATGCTGCTTTTCGTCCTGTCGTCTAAAGTTAGTGACTAAAACTTGCTTTCCTGCTGAAGATGGAAATCATGATGGGAGAAATCCAGTTCCTACGCTGGACTCCAGACGTGTCCAGACTGGTTTTAGGATTTTACGCCGACTCATCACCTCTTTAGTGTTTCTGCTGCTCAAAGGTTTAATAAAGTTGTTCTTTATTATAAAACAGCAGATTGTTGTGATGGACGTCCTCTGTGTTAATGTGCTCAGTGGCCTAAAATGAGTAAATCCACTCTGACTTAAACAGGCCTGCTGGCTCACCTCGAGCGTGAAGCGTGCAGATTTAATCTGTGTGTGTGTGTGTGTGTGTGTGTGTGTGTGTGTGCGTGTGTGTGCACCAGCCAGCTGCATCTCACCTCTACTCAGAGGAAACGTTGCATTCATAAATCAGCATATTTGACGTCCAGAGGGTTAAAACTCACCTGATTAAATAAGTTTTGTTTTGCTAACTTTCACATTTTGGTCTGTTAAACATTTTTTTCTTACAACTGGACCTCAGGAATAGAAAAGCAGCTCTGGGTTGGTTTATTAACACAAAGCTGTAAAAGTTTTACTTCCTGATTAACCCTCCGCCGAACCCCAACACCCCTCACCGTATAAACCGTCGTGTATTTAGCGGTTGGAAGCTGGCGGATGTTATTTGTAGCTTTGAGATAAATGTCAGACTGAAGCTTTTCAGTAGCGGTCAGGCAGCTGACTTTCACAGCTTCTCTGACATTTAAGAGAGAAAGAAGAGCAGAAAAAAGACGCAGCTGATATTTCAGTAGGTCTCACTCAGGAGAGACGTCACGTCATAAGACGGGCTGGACTGATGAAGTCACCTGCTGGACTGGAAGTAGAATTAATATGAGAGGTCAGAGGTCAAGAGGAAGGACAAGGAAGCAGAATTCTGAAGTTTTAAAGCTGGCGTCCGCAGCATGACGTCATCAAGAAGAGGAGCACAGCAAATGCAGCGAATTAACACGGTCAGAGTTGATTTCAACACTTTTAAAGCGTCTACATGGGTCCACAACAGAAAGAGTTCATTTAACTCTTTTTGGAGAGTTGGTACTTTAACTCTGATGTAGTGTCAAAAACCAACTCTTCTGGAGTTTAACACTTTAACCCTGGTGTTAGAGTTAATACAGTAACTCTTAACTCTAGTTAACCACGATTCCTTTTTAACTCTTGGGTTTAACTCTCATGTCAGTGTTACATATCAACCATATAACTCTTCTTCGTGTTAAATTGGACCAAAACCCCCAAATGAACACTTTTAAGTTTGCTGTGAGGAGATGTAGAAGTCTGAATGGCTAGAGGTCTTGTCTCTAACCCCTGAGCTAAAAGCCACACCTCATACCACGCACACAAATAGCTGTGTAGCGCTAACGAAGAAATGATGCTCAGACACACCTGAGTCTAACTGCTGAATTATCTCCTCGGCCTTCATCGGGTTCTGCAGGAGCTGCTGATCACTCCTTTTAATCAAATCTGCAGCGTGAAGCAGGGAATCGTCTAAAACCAGCAGGAATCTGACATTTGTGATAGTTGCTGACGCTAAAACAAGCTAAAACAAAAGTCTGATGTAGCGTAAGGATGCATGCTACGCTAATCACTTAGCTCCTCTTCCACAGTTAGCCTGACGTTTACAGACAGAGTTAGCATTCAAACAGCATCGTACACCAATTATCTGCACTATTATTTGATTTATGTAAAATTTCAGTTACAATTCTCTAAAATACGATAAACTACTTAGTATTTATGCGTTCTGCCCTCGTAGATCACAGAGTTCCCTCCATCTGTTAAAAACGTCTCCAGTGTAAATGTGATTCCACTGTCGTAGAACGACGTTTAAACTCTGTTTTCTTTGAGAATTAGAAGGTGAAACAAAATGTGTTTTTGTTGCACCATTGATAACCTCCATGCTTCTCCCGGTGTCACCTTGTAGTGCATGCTGGGAACCGGTGCACATGCTCTTGTTGATGGACAGCGCCCTCCTGTGGTGACACAGCTCTATTGGTCAACGCTCTAGGCCAGGGGAGGGACTTTGACGGAATAGTTTACCTACTTCACATCAGCTGCAATGAGTTTCCTCCGTCGGCTGGCCGGGTCCAGAGGACAGACGGCTGCTTTGTGTGGAAACCAGCCTCCAGCGTGAGAAACTGGTTTAGAGTAGCTGCTGATCAGTAAAGTTCACGTAGAAAAACACAGAACCCGAGCTAATCAGATCAGTTTTCATTTTCATGTGTTTTAAATATTTAGGACAGATGGAAGAAAATTCTAATAGAGGAGAAACCTGTCAGAACTCACAATGAAAGAGCCTTTGAAGTGCAAGCAGGAGAAATCTGGTCCAATCGGAACCGTCGCCCAGGAGGCAGAGATGATGAAACGGAATCAGGTACGGCATGAAGAGGAGGACGAGGACATGAGGATGAACGAGTGAGGGGATGATGGTGGGAGTGGAGGAAGAACGAATCAGTGGATTAAAGTTTTCTGAAAAGAAAAAGACCAACAGGTGGCGATAAGATTCGCCGTCCTCGATGTTCCTGAAGGAATACCGGAATACCTCTATGAAGCCATCGTGAGTGAAGGAAAAATCAGAACTGGATCAGTGGAAGATGTACCTCGACCAAAGACAAGGAGCAAAAACAGGAAGCAGGATCGGAATGAGGAAGAAGAGCAGGAAGAAATGTTGTATGCACTATAACAAAGACACATTCCAGAATCAGGAAAGTTTGGTTTCCCAACTTGCTGCATCGTTTCAACGAGTCAGCTGGACTTTCCATCCAACAGGTTCAGTTTGGAATTCAGGGTTCATAAGTTGTAGAGCAATGCTGATTCGACCGTCCGTTTGGGATTTTATCACTTTTCATGTTTTCACCTAGAAAGTGAAGACATCTCCAAACTGAGTCCATTCAGGAGGCTGTGGGGTAAGATCATGTGTGTTTTACACAGAAATCTTTGAAAGTAGTTCCAAACTAATAATAAATACTCGTAAATTCTTGGAAGTTTCCAATTGAAAGATAATAAAAGGATTAGATGTGATCTTAGAGATAGGGTGAGAAGCTCGGTCAGCCAGGAGAGACTCAGAGTAGATCTGCTGCTCCTCCACATGGAGAGGAGCCAGTTGAGGTGGCTCGGGCGTCTGGTTAGGATGCCTCCTGGACGCCTCCCTGGTGAGGTTTTCCAGGGACGTCCAACTGGGAGGAGACCTAAAGGAAGACCCAGGACACGCTGGAGAGATTATGTCTCTTGGCTGGTCAGGGAATGCCTTGGGATTCCCCCGGAGGAGCTGGCCCAAGTGGCTGGGGAGAGGGAAGTCTGGGCCTCCCTGCTTAGGCTGCTGCCCCCACGACCCGACCTGAACGAGCGGAAGAGAATAGATGGATGATCTTAACTGATTTAGTTAATGATGGTTAACTGTTTTCTTTAAGAAGATGAATCATTAAAGCTTCTTTTCTTCACATCTTAGATCATCGACATAAATAATCCTGAGTTATTTCACTCATTTAGAAACTTGATCAGATCTACAAACCTCCAGCAGAAAGACGGATAAGTCAGGGAAGCGGTGTCAGTAGACAGGAGGGAGGATGGTGCAGGAGCGGAGCTGAACGATGGGGAGGGACTGTTCTGGAACGTCACTGGGACTTCCCCCCTCTCCTCCCTGGTTTTCAGAGCGGTGGTGGGCTCTCTCAGCAGTCACGCTCAGCACCAGGCAGGCTGCACATTCATCCAGATCATTCCCATCAAGAAGAGGACATGTTTTTAAATCGTCTCAGAGCTTCTGGACTTCTTAAACATCCAGATTTCGGCCGTGTGAGCGTCTCCTTCATGGGATTTTTATGCTAACTGAAGTCCTGCACAGCGACTTTCCTGTTTCTTTCTCCTGGATCCTGCTGGCTGGTGGAGCTCACCCAGGCTGATTCCCGTTTCCTTCCCTGTTGGAGATGAGATCCAGTTTTATGCAGGTCAAGCCTGTAGCCACCCAGCAGTGCAGCGTGAGTGTTTCACCGAGTTAGAGAGCATCTGATGGGAGTTTGTATTGGTTTTAGAGTCATGTGAGTCCAGCCTGAGGGGCTATCCTACATCTATGAAGAGAGTTAATCTGGGAACGTTAACGATCCGGATGGAAAACCTCATTTTTGTCCAACTCCGAGCGCTGATGTTCATAAACTATGTAGCAAACCAGCCGGTGGGTTTGATGTTGTAGAGGAAAACACTTTTTCAAAATAAGATGATTCTGTTAATAATTTACAGCCGAGACCTCAGATTAAAGCCATTCCTTTAATTCCTAATTTCACTTTAATGTGTTGTTCTAACTCCTGGAAAGCACCTGGAACTGCGTCTGTGTGAAATGTGCTCTAGAAATAAAGCTGCCTTGCCTTAAATGGAGCTCTGTACTCGTCATAAATCAGTCGTTATTAAGGATTAAAGGCCTCTCATTCCTTCAAAGGGATGATTTTTATATCAGAAACTTAAATTAGGATTATTTTGTGCTGAGAATCTTGAACATAATCTCAGACAGCCCGTGGAAGTAGGTCATGTGTACGATAAAACACATCTGCAGCTCAAATAAACTGATTTATATTTGTGTTTGCTAAAGTTGATTCACCGAGGCGGCCATCTTGAATCAGATTGACCCAAAGTTGGTCATTTGTACACTCTGGGGCCCAGTCCCAATACTCGCCCTGCGCCCTTCTGTGAAGTGCACTTAGAGGAGGTAGCAGTAAGGCTTCAAGTGCGTAGGACACAAGTGTGCTGACTTGGGACAGGGAGCATTGCGTCATCGACCACGACGCATGGTGGTCGCTGTTTGTGCTACTTTTTAAAAAACCTTTATTAACAACTTTCAAACAAACAATTATTTGACTAAATCTAAATTCTGTCCACATTTATATCTTAGTCTAAAACATTCAGAGCATGAATAAATATCATTAATCATCTTAAAATGAATTTCTTTCATTTGAAAATTCGTTTTCAGAAAAGACACTTGATCCATTGCTCCGCCTTCTTCTCAAACTACCCACGCAGCAATGGATTGTGGGTAATACCCTTGCCCAAAGTCCACATGCAAACTTGGGCGAAGTGCGGATCAAGGGTGCAAAAGGGGCGTGGTCACCTTCTGCACGTGAGAATCGGGACACCCTGTGCACTCGCACCCCTGGCCGGGAACGTGCAATTGAAGGGTGCAAGGGTGGAAGTGCGAGTATTGGGATTGGTCCTAAGAAATGGAATGTTGAATTTACTTAAAGCAACACTTAAAATGTTTCCTGCTTCTCCCTCCTACTGGTTGAAAGCTGAATTGCAACTACCATGAACAACCCTGCTGTAGCCTGCTGTAGCTAGTGCTAACAACAAATTAACGCTAACGCGAGCTAACTAATACTAAAATAAACCACGAAGTAAAAAGATCCACACTGTTGAAAATATTATTACTTACAAGTAGCAACAAAGCCAGGTCACCATCAGTCCGTGATTTTGTAGCCTCCTTTAGCTCCCTCAAACTAGCGTAGGCCGTGCCGATGTTCACTCTGGTTTTAGCTCTTTGCTTCACCTCCAAAGACACTCTCTTACGTTTACTTACAGGCTCTGCCATGATGGCAACAAAAAAGCTACATTTTAATTCTTGTGCTTTTTATTGATGTTTGACGAACTGAAAAAGCTAACTGCTAGCCTTTATATGAGCTACCGACACAGTAAACGGCTACTGCCGTAAATCCAGTAGAGACCTGTCCATTGGTGCCGACTTGGACCACAGAAGTTAACTGCAGCTTCTGGTCAGCAGACGGCTGCTGAGTGCTGTCCCATGTGAAGCTGCTCAGGTTTATGGCTCAATAATCACTGAAACCAGTTTAAAAGCAATAGCTCAAAGTGTTATGTGGACTGGTTTCACTAAACATAGTTGCTTAAATGTAAAGAGTAATATGCATTTACTTTTAACATAACAATATAACTTATGTTTAGATTTTAACAGCCGGAGTTTCACACATGCAAAAATCTGTAAATATATAAAATCTAAGTTTAAACACATCCTAAGCTACAGTCAGACTTCTGAAAGACGTGCTAGCATCTACTTGTGCAGTAATTTCCTGTTGGGAGCCTCTTTAATTAGTTAGAACCACTGAAGTCATAACACCTCCCCCACCTTATAACCTCCTCCTCTCACTTCTCTATATTTATCCCTCTGCTTCAGCTCTAGGGACTCCTCTGTGTGTGTGTGTGTGTGTGTGTGTGTGTGTGTGTGTGTGTGTGTGTGTGTGTTGAAGCATCCCATCCCGTGTGTGCACGTGTCTCTTTGCACATAATGTCTCGGTGCAGAGTGCACTCAGCGTGTGCATGTTGGAGTGGATCTGTGGAGCTTCTGGCATGCATGAGCAGAATGAAATATTCAGGTGACACTCCAGACGTCCTGGTTCTGGAAGTCCCTCCTGTCTTCAGCCTGTTCGTGCTGTTAGGATGCTGGGAGCTGCAGGCTGGATTCCTGCTTGTTTTGCAGCAGTTTCGTTAAAATGAAACCTTGCAGAAGTTGTAGACGCGACGCAGGTTTATCCTGCACAGATAGAAGAAGAGGATGTAGCCTACAGGCTTCAGAGCACTTTGTGCATTATAAATCAGCCTCTTTCGTGTTTTTTTCCTTCTTCCTTCCTGACTAAAAGTTTATGCCAAAAAAAAAGAAAAATCAAAGGCATCAGCTCTTCTTTTAACCTGGATCCGATTCCAGCTGAATGACAAATGCAAGATAAGAAAAAGTGACTAATGCAGGCTGCAAGCTCTCAGGATGAAACAGCTGTAGCATGCCTGCTGCTAAATGAAATGCTGAGTGGCCGTAGAGGTGGCTGAAAAAGAGCTGCATATAAAAAATAAGTGAAAATCTGACTAATAAAGGGCTCTCTGCAACCAGAGTTGGTGGGTTTTCCAACACTGCTTAATTTTTCATGTTTTGCATTTAAAATGTCATCCTCTTGGATTCTCGTTGTCATAATTAGAGAATGGATTGTTGGGTTGCTGCTGAAAACATGTTTTCAGGTCACAGTGAGCATTCAGGCCAGATGTAGTGGAATTCCCTGCAGGTTTCCCCTGAAACACGAGGCCTCAGGCGTCAGTTGTCACAAACGTAGAGGCAATAAAAGCATAGATATTATCAGTTTTAATTTAGTGATGCAATTGTTTAAAGAGATTTAAAGGGGCAGCAGAAAGTAAAGCCACATTTATCTTGTTGAATAAAGGCGGCTGGGGGGGGGGGGGGTAAAATGTAGTATACCAAAAACTCAGAGCCGGGTCTGACCTACTTTATATGTAAATTAGTCATCTTGAAAAGGTGAGGGAGAGACGGCCGGTTCTAGAAAAGCTACACGATGACACGTAATAGACAAGCTCCTCCTACTTCTGTATGTTCCCACCCACTTCAGTCTGAAATATGTAAACGCTAGTCGCGGTAACGCTAACTGCACAGCAGCGCTAGGCCAAGCTACTGCTAATGCTAGCCTGAGCTGCTGCTAACGCTAGCCTGAGCTACTGCTAACAGTAAGCTGAACTACAACTAACGCTAGGTCGGCCCACTGTAAATACTGAGCTGAGTTGCTGGCTGCTGCTAATGCTAAGCTGAGCTACTGCTAACGCTAGGCTACTGCTAATGCTAGGCCAGACCACTGTAAACACTGAGCTGAGCTACTGCTAACACTAAGCTGAGCTACTGCTAACGCTAGGCCGGACCACTGTAAACACTGAGCTGAGCTGCTGCTAACATCTGTGTGGACGAAAAGAAAACAAAGATTATTGAAGCACTAACTTTCCAGGATGTACTGGGACTCATACTTTCTTGTTCGTTAGCAAACAACCGCTCCACAATCTGCAGGAGTCACTCAGCTGATCCGATTATAAACCTGATGCTTCTTGTTTTGGCAGCACCACCCAGGGCTGGAGGACATCAGTCCCAGTGAGGAGGTGACAGACACGGAGGACAATGAGGAGGAGGATCTGGGCGTCCTGGACGACCAGCGGAGCATCATCCTTCACCTTCTGTCGCAACTCAAACTGGGGATGGACCTGACGCGGGTAAGAGACCAACTGTCTTCCTCATTGGGGCAGCAGTAGCTCAGGAGGTAGAGCGGGTTGTCTAGTAATCGGAAGGTTGCAGGTTCGATCCCGGCTCCCCCCATAGAATGCTGCTGTTGTGTCCTTGGGCAAGACACTTAACCCGCCTTGCCTGCTGGTGGTGGTCGGAGGGACCGGTGGCACCAGTGTACGGCAGACCTCACCTCTGTCAGTGCGCCCCAGGGCAGCTGTGGCTACATTGTAGCTCATCCCCACCAGCGTGTGAATGGGTGGATGACTGATTGTGTTGTGAAGTGCCTTGGGGGGGGTTGTAGAACCCTAAGAAGGCGCTATACAAATAGAGGCCATTTTACCATTTTTTACCATCACAGGAGACACCAGACAGGGTTGGAAGTTAAACGTTGTATCTTCTTCATAGGTGGTGCTGCCCACATTCATTTTGGAGAAGCGCTCGTTGCTGGAGATGTACGCCAACTTCATGGCCCACCCCGACATGTTTCTGTCCATCACAGCCGGGGCCACGGCCGAGGACCGAATCGTCCGATTTGTGGAGTACTACCTGACTGCTTTCCATGAGGGGCGGAAAGGCGCGGTGGCCAAGAAACCTTACAACCCGGTTCTGGGGGAGACGTTCCACTGCTCGTGGGAAGTACCTCGAGATAAAGTGAAACCTTTGGTCAGGTCCAACCAGGGAACTCCAGGGAAGAGCTCCAACAACGCTCAGCAGGGAGAGGACTCAGCGGGGGGCTGCTACAGGGTCCGCTTTGTGGCAGAGCAGGTCTCCCATCACCCCCCAGTGTCTGGCTTTTACTGCGAGTGTCGGGAGCGGGGGATGTGTGTCAACGCCCACGTCTGGACCAAGAGCAAGTTCATGGGCATGTCCATAGGAGTGTCCATGGTGGGAGAAGGTGAGTCAGTCCGCCTTAAAACCCACAACATCCTCCTTAAACTGAAAAAAGGGTTTTCCATCTTATTTAGTTTTTTTTTTCAATCAAGTGATGATTTTGTTTTTATCCTGTACAGTGACCTTGAGTGTTTAGAAAGGCGCTTTTAAATAAAATGCATTATTATTATTATTATTATTATTATTATTATTATTATTAAGTGAATCTTATTTTGAAGCTACAAAACAGGAAGTGATGTTAACTGACCTCAAGCTTTTATTTTCCCCCCAAATAGTCACTTTTGAATCAGAAGACGTGTAGAACATTAAGAGATTTAAAAACGGACACTGCAGCCAGCCACTAGGGGGCGATCCAGTTCCTCCAGTTAAACCACCGTGTTACTTTAACATATTTTAAAAAGTAAAAATCTCTACATTTATTATGCAAATTTGCCTAACGCGATCAAAAATGAGCTGTTTGTATCAGAAAATGTGGCAGAACTTTGTCGTTTCAACACTAAAACAGGATTTTTCCACATGTAACGCTAATTTAATAATGATTAATCTCCTTTTCCGTACCGTAAAAACAAACTTTGCTCCTGTCACAAACTGATGCTGCTTCTCGTCTATCTTCTCTCATGGTGATGTATAAACCTAACCTCTCTGTCAGCAACAAGATTGTTTAATTCATGTCAAAAAGATCGAGTCATTGACGAGTCAGCAGAGGAAAACGAACAGCAGCGGGTCGATGCTTCTAAACTCCACCAGAAGCTAGAGGGACATTAGGAGCATGTTGAATAAAAAAGTAGACATAATGGATTAATTATCACCTGTTTTTATTGGATCAGTCACAAAAACAAAACTCAGCGCTGCTATAAAAGTAGAGAAGAGCTGCTGGAACCTCTCCTTCTGAGCAGGGAGAAGCAGGAATCTTGATCAATCCAAACCCACGGCTGTGGGTCGAATTCAGCTACTTACTGCTGTATTGACAACCCCCTCGTCTCGAAGGAGCTGAAAGCCACTCCTGATACCGCGCACACAAAGAGCCAAGTAATGTTTTTGATATGTTCCTGCTCCTGAATCATCTCAGCTTTCATCTGGGAAACTTCTAAAACCGTCACTCGTAGCCCTGCTAACGCTAACAGGCTAAAACAATAGTCCAACGTAGCATGAGGTTGATATCATAGAACAGGGTCAGATAGTCCAGTTTAAGCATCTTTAAGTTACTTCGTACCCCAGCTTTAAATCTGCTCCTGGAGCAGTTTTGATTATAAGCAGATGTCACAAAAAGGAACTGTCCTCTCCCTCCTCAGGAGTCCTGTGTCTCCTGGAACACGATGAAGAGTACGTCTTCACGCTGCCCTGCGCCTACGCCCGCTCCATCCTCACCGTTCCCTGGGTGGAGCTCGGAGGCAAAGTCTCCATCAACTGCGTGAAGAGCGGCTACTCGGCCACGGTGACCTTTCACACAAAGCCTTTCTACGGAGGGAAGGTGCACAGGTCAGCGTTTGTTTCTCCTTTGTGGCTTCAGCCTCAGCAGCTGCATGAAAAGATTCTGTCTTTAATCCTTTATTGTTGGAGGTTTTGACTGTAAAATCATTTTTCAGGGGTCAAGCTGCAGACTTGTGTTCAACTAAGTTCCCTTAGATGTTGTTGCTAACCCAAAGGGGTTCGAATGAAGGCAACTTGGTTTCTTTGGATTACCATGACCTTGTAACCATGTCAAAGCAAATATTTACCAATCTAAAAATAATTTAAACAAAGAAACTCCAAATAAGTTGTATTTTCTTTATAAACTTTATTAGCACAGTTCAATTCCATTTCTTCAGCATCTGCAAAAAAATGTAGTTTGATAGTTAATGAAGTAGGATTTTTACACCAATAAGACCTGAAGCTGGTTTTTAAAATGTTTTTATTTGAAATTTGGGCAGGAGACGAAGCAAAGCAGGTTTTAAGATCCAACTTTAACTTATTTTTGCTCCGATTGAACCTGCAGAGTAACGGCGGAGGTGAAACACAACCCCACCAACACCATCGTGTGTAAAGCTCAGGGCGAGTGGAACGGCACGCTGGAGTTCACCTACAGCAGCGGGGAAACCAAAGTCATCGACACGGCCAAGCTCCCCGTCATCAGGAAGAAGCTGAGGCCTCTGGAGAAGCAGGGCCGCACCGAGTCCAGGTGATGATGATCAAACCCCTAGAGAGGTTCTGGATCGGAGGTCTTAGTTTAGTTTACTGACTTCATTTTTACTTTAATAGTTTCACTTTTAGACATTAAAAACATGGTTTCTGCTCTGAAATCCCAATGAAACGCTGTGACTTTGGGCCTGCAGGAGGTTGTGGCAGCATGTGACCAAGTCCCTGAAGGAGGGGAACATGGACGAAGCCACGGAGCACAAACACCGGCTGGAGGAGAGTCAGAGAGTGGAGGAACGACAGAGAGCTGCAGCCAACAAGCCCTGGAGACCCAAATACTTCACTAAAGAGGTAAACCTCGCCGACATTAACCACATGCAACAACTGGGTAGTGTCCTTCTCATGTCAAACCGAATGAATCTGGAGTGTTTTTAACCTCAAGAATGCTCGTTTTCTCTCTAAGTTTCTGCTGTAAAGAAGCTCCAGATGCTTCAGTTTGGTTCATCACCAACCACGGAGCATTTTAAGAGATATACGTACCGACTGTTGCGTCTCTCAGGTGTTCAGGCTGGAATAATCTGATTTCAGACCAGTTTTACTTTTACATTAATTGCTAAACGTTTCCACAAATGCAGCCATAAAATGGTGTTGGGAGCGGTCATTTATAGGCCTTTACACACACAGGTACCGTGTGGCCTCCAGACCACAAGGGGTCCTCAACAAAAGTCGAGCTATGGCAGTAGTTGAGCTAATACCTTAACCGGACTGGGAGCCATTACCCAAGTTTACGTGGATGTTAGAAAACTGAATTTTTGGATGAATTGTGTTCCCCTCTGCAACAGTAGGTGGCGACATGTGCCTTGTTGTGTTAGCATCCTTCCAGTTAGCCAATAGCAACACACAAATAGTAAATAAACACTGGTGGATAGGCACTATGGCCAAAGATATTGAAGACAGCTTCAGCGGTCTCGTCACAACTCGGCTAAGCTGGGACGTTGTTTACGAAAACCAACGTATTGACCTCTGATTGTTTTTTTAAATGTACGCGTTAGTCTGAAGGTGAACTGGTTCAAATCGGGCAGTTATCTGAATTCATTCTGTATGTAAACGGGTCAGTCGAGCTGAACTGATTTGCGTTCCGGACCGCAGTAGCAGTCTTCTGATAATATCATCGCCACAACGTAACACAATCAGTCAAGTACGTACCAAATAAGCTGTGTGCAGCGTTGTTGCCCATTCTTTCAGCTTCACTTCCGCCAGCGCTTGTTCACCATTTGTGTTGCTACAAGTTAACCAGAAAAATGCCGACATGAAAGGGCGCATGTCGCCACCTGCTGTACCGGAGTAGAACGAACGTCATTTGAGAGGTCGGTTTTCTAACGCACATGTAAACGAGGATAAAGACTCCCAGCTTATTAACATAAGATCAACCTGGATGTTGATACTGGGCGTGTAACCGCACTGACTGTCGTTGGACAACGCTGTTGCCTGTCTCACGCTCCGACTGCTCAGCAGGACTCAAATCCACACAAAGATTTTTCAGACGTGTTGTTTTAACATGTGTTCAACCTAGCCGTTGACACATCAGTCCAGGAAGTGATGTATGTGTAGTAGACTAATAATTTGCACAAAGCCTCACCTAAATTGTATTCTGGTGGAACCGCTGCCTTTTTTGCTGCTAAATAAATCAAAGCCTGTACTTCCTGTGCAGGGGGAAGGTTGGATCTATAACAACTCGCTGTGGAAGTCCACCTGACACCAGAACCGCCTCCTCTCACGGACACAAACCGAGACCCCAGACGGAGGTCAGGGCTGGACGCGGCGGAGCGTCCTCGTCCTCCACGGATCTCCAGACTCACCGAGCAGCATGACGGGGGGCAAAAGGTGCCAAAGGGATCCACGTCAGAACCGGGACAGAGCAAGGACTCATGGGAGATTTTTCTAGAACGGCTGGTAGAATATTTCTATTTTCCACGCTGAGAGGACCTTCTCGTTTCTGCTCACATTCTCAGACATCGTCGTGTTTTTAGTTGTGACACATCCGACTGTTGATGAAGCACTTTTATCTGAGAGAAAACTATTTTTTACCGTCGTAGTGACTTTTACTAACCCGAGCTTTACTGAACATAACCTGATTCAATTAAAACAAGTACTATATTATTACAGTATTTTACAGAGAGGTCCTGATCGTCGTCTGCACTATGAATGTATTTAGGCACATTTTACTACTTCCCCAAACTGTGTTACTCACTGTGACGTCATGTTCTGCCAAACAGATGATTTCCATTTCTACCTCTCATTTAGCAACGTTTTGGTTCCAAAGACGACCCGGTGGGTTTGTAGCTCGGACGGTGTCCTCTGGTCCGACCGGGACCCTGAGATGGAGCCTCCTCCAGGTCACGGGAGGGGGTCACATCAATCACATGGCTCACAGTAACAGTGTACTCACAGCTGATAAACCAAGTGGCCAACTTTCAGATTTTTATAGAAATAAAACGTTACAAAATCAGAATGTTTGCCGTTTCCATCTTTCATAGCAGGGTTCTACCATCCTACACGTGTTAGCTCAGGTGGGCTGGAGCAGGAAGTGAGCCCTCGAGGACCATATTTGGTCAACCTCATTTTTTAGATTTTGTTTCCAAAAGAGTTTTTTCTCATGTGTCAGACTTTTAGATTTAATTCAGGTCTTTAACTTAAAATTAGCTGCTGATGTGAGTTCAGAGTTAAAGCTGCTATCTGGAGTATTTTTTATCTGATGGCACCACCTAGTGGTTGACAAGCGTATCATACCAATAGTCGGTCGATTCTGTAGCTGACAAACAGAGCTAAAACATGTTGTATATTTTTATATTTTAAAGACATACTTGTCTGTGAAAATTTCATCAACTCTGCATCAGCCGAGGTACTTCCTTAAGTTTGAAGCATGTAAGCGGTAGTCTAACGCTATTGCATGAATTTTACAGGGCAGGGGGCGGGCTTAGCAAAAAAAAAAAAGACGTATTGCTTACATTATATCACACTACATGATAAGAAAATCACTTTTACAGATTTCTGAAAAATCATACATAATTCCTGAAAGGGGAAAATTCCGGATTGCTGCTTTAAGACAGCTAAACAGACGTTCCTCTGAAAAAGCAGCAAAAGACCTTCAGAAAGTCTGAAGTATTGATCATAAATGCTTGGAAACAAAATCTAAACAAATGGTATTTGGTCATAATAACCTTACAGTGGCGCCCCCACCTGGCCACCTCTAGGGTAGACCATATTAATGTTCACACAAACCATAAACGTCTTATTTAATGAATGGAAACATTTTTATGTCGCTGCTGCTGCTGACCATTTTCAAAACAAAAGTTTCAATCACCAAAGTTTTTCTGGATGTTTTAGTGAAGAAAAAAGCTGTTTTTAAATTCTAAAATAAATGTTTCTAAAATGTTGTGTTTGTCAAATTTAACGTGTGTTGGATGCATTTTTTTAATGAAAATGAATAAAGGAGCATTTATTACATCACCACAGGTTAAACTTCCCCAGAGGTACCAGGAGGATCAGTTTGGTGTGCCACCCCTAAATCTTCTCATGGCCCCCCTATGAAACTTTTCTGGGGGCGCCACTGCAACCTTTATGTGGAATTACAGCTGTGTTTTCTACATTTACGAAAACTCTAAATGACCCGTTTTTACCTCAGCCTGCACCACAAACTCACCATCACGGCCAATGCTGCCATCTAGTGGTTCAGTTTGATTTCACCCACAAACTAAATCTGCAAAACATTGAAAAACCATAAAGAAAAGCTTCATTTAGCACTAAAATAAGAACAAAATCCAAAAAAACAACACGGATGTTTTGATTTAGGTGTATATTTAAAGATGGCCGAACAGAACAATGTAAAAATGTAAACTTTGAAGCTCAGCAGGAACAAACGAGGAGCTGATCAAACCTCAGCAGGCGCCTGAACCGGAGGAGGTGGATCAAACCGGACATCACATTAAGGCTTCGTCTGACACCCCCCCCCCCCCACCTCGTAAATCAGAACTCAAAGGACACGACACAGTTGAACACAACAGGAAAGAAACCAAACAGAAGAAAAGATCAGGCAGATTCTAAAGAAAACGGCTGGACGACGTGGAGATCTAAAAACGCTACTGAAGCATGCGGGGGCAGGAAGCAGAGCTGTGTCCCAGCTCAAACCACCAGAACCAGACCTGGATTAGAAACCAGGAGCTAAAATAAAAGAAAACGTCTGAAAGATTCATGATTTTAAATTAAAATGGAAACGTTTGTGGTTTTCTACGTATTTGATGCACGGCTGGATGAGGTCATTAATAAAACAGAAATCGATCATGATCGAAAAACTAGGACGTGTGTAGCCGTTACTCAGATAATTAGCTGTAATTTCATCTTTTATCAACAGAAAAAATCGTTTTGATCCGTGTGAGACGAGCCGAGGACGGTTCATCGCTGGGACACAGCTCCTAAGAACACACTCCCACTACTCTTCCTCACCTCTGCTGGTCTTCCTCACCTCCTGTAGACCAACAGCAACTTTAGCTAATTCATTCATTTCTACATAATTAAAAAAATCCTGTAAAACAGTTTCAGTTTAAAAATAAATCACAAAAACAAATGAAAGGAATCCGGGAAAATAGGAAGATCTCAGAAATTCCAGGACTAAAGTCATTTATAAGAAAAAAAACTCATGTTGATAAAGTCCTGAATTTGCAGGAAAAAAAATTTAAATCTTCCTGATTAAAAGTAGAAACTTAAATTTGCCATATTTTAAACATAAAATAAGAACTTTAGAAGAAAAAGAGGAAAATTTCCAGGATTAAGTCTTAAACTCACCATTTCCCCTCATCCGGTACATTTATCACACTTTAAACTAAATGTTTTAATTTTTTATGCTAATTTATGAGTTAATCCATCCCTCTTTTATTTTTAATATTAACACTTTAAATTTTTATGCAAACTTTGATTCCAAAATGTTGAAAACTATAATTTGGTCAATTTAATCTTAATTAATTAACCTTAATCATGGAAATCTGACCTTTTCTCATGAAACCGTGACACGAAGCTGACTTTTCTCATCGACACCGTTGGACAAAACCAAAAGACTGAAAAACAAAACGCGGACCAACGGAAAGGTTTTCAAGGTAAAATCCGGTGATCGTGACAAGGCTTTGCTCACAGGAAGCATAAATTAATAACTTTACAAGAAAGAGTGGAAAACTTCCAGAATTCCAGTCTTAAATTCACCATTTTCCCCAAAACTAATTTTTTCTTATCCTGTAAAGGCATCACACGCTTTAAAACTAAATGTTTTTGCCTTTTTTATGCTAATTTCTGAGTTAATCCATCTCTCTCTTTAACTTTTGATACTAACACTAAGTTTTTATGGAAATCTTTGACTCCAAAATGTTGAAAACTATAATTTTGTCAATTTAATTTTGATTATAAAGATTATTTCTCATTTATTTCACTTAATTAATTAACCTTAATCATGGAAATTTGACCTTTTTCCTCCAAATTCAGGATTTTTTTTGGACAAAACTAAAACCAAAAGACTAAAAAACAAAACGCAGACCAACGGAAAGGGTTTCAAGGTAAAATCCGGTGATCGTGACAAGGCTTTGCTCACAGGAAGCGCGCCCCCTGCAGGAAGGGAGGCCTAATTTGTTATCACTACTTTTTACACGCGGCTGCTTCCTTCCTGAAACCCGAGCAGCAGAAACGTACAATCAATGCAACCTGTGGGGAAAAGGATGGATGCAAAAATTCACATTCAAATCCGTCCTCTCAGCTAAATCTGAAGCCCCGCTGTAGGATTATTGCATTCACTGTTTCTATTTGCTGTCATAGAAAAAAAGACCCAAAATCAAAAGCTGCATATTCAAAAGTCACCACAAAGATCCAATATATTACCGTCATCTTTTAGAGTTTCTTTACAGATCATATTTACACATGAAGCCAATTGGTTTCTTCTCGAGGGGCCGGAGAGACGGGCGGACAGGAAGGAGACGAGGATGATAAAAAGGTTCATTTTACAGATGAGCGACGTTCCTCCATACCGCATACGCCTCCCTGTACACGCGTCAGGAACAAAGTCCTCAGCTTTCCTCCCGAGTGCCGCGGAGCGAGGTCCGTGGGTCTTTGGTGCAAATGTTCCTCATCACCCCGGAAGCCCCCCTCACCCCATCTCCTGATGGATAAGCAGTTAATTAACAAACCACAGAAGAGAATCGGCGCCGAGCCGAGGAGAGCAGCCCCGTGTCTCGTCACACATTCAAGTACCAAAAAAAACAAAAACAAAAACAAGAGAGGAAGAGAAAAGCAAGACGGACGTCCTCGGGATAAAACAGATTCAGGAACAGGCCGGGTTCCACGCTTCCTCCGTGAACGAGGACGCTCCGACGAGAAGCGCTCGAGACCAAGTGCCAGCCAACCGCCCCCCCACCCCGTGTTCTTCTTCATTGGTTCTTAGAGGTTTCTTCACGCCTGTTTTGAGTTTGTTGTTACCATTATTTCTTTTGGAGCTTCCGGCCCTTCTTGAGGACCAGCTTGTTCTTGATGAGTCCTCGCTTCCTCTTGGCCGTCTGGTAAACAAACAGAAACGGGTCAGACAGAACCAACCGAGACGCTTCACTCACTCTAATCAGTAGAGAAGCAGCTGGACCAACACCAGAACCTTATGGGTCCTGTACCTCCAGCTCCAACCACTATCCAGCATGTTTTGGTTGTTTCCCTGCTCCAACACACCTGATTAACGGGCCTGAGCTGCTGAATAGGCGTGTCGGAGCAGGGAAACAACCAAAACATGATGGATAGGGGTTAGAAAACACTCTAATAGTCGTTTAAGAGACTTCCATAGAAACTTCCTCAACACGTTGGACATTTAAATCGAGCTTTTCCAACACCTGCAAGAACCCACAAAGAGAAAATGTCCAGATTTCATAATAAAAGGAAGAAAAATGTTCTTATGTGAATGTCAGAAGCAGCCAGACGTTGTTTACGTTTAAACCCGGTTAACATGAGCGTTGTTGGCCGTCCTAGACTAATCTGGTGATTTGTAGGTCTGTAGCCGTCCGGTGTGACCACCACCAGCAGCTTATTGAGCTCTCACGACCAAATTCAGCCGAGAATCTAGCCACGGGCCTCTGACGCTGGTCCAATCACAGCGCTCTGTTTGGTGGGCGGGATGTTACTGAAAAGACAAATATGGCGACGACTCGTTTGACACAGCTTTGGCATCGGCTTTAGATTATTTAGAAAAAGGATGTATTTGCTTCTTCTTTGATGGAGGATGGCGGACTGCCTCCATGACTGACATCAGTAGCGGCGAGCACGTCACGTCGTTTGTTGTCCAATAGCGTGAGCGACAGTTTGAAAGACAGCCGTAGACGCCGCCCCACGACCGAGAGCCATTAATGGACCGTGGCCACAGTGTTCAGTCATGGCTGAAATTCCAACAAATCTGGGACTCTAACCAGTCTGAGGTCTCTACTGCGCCCCCAGTGGGATCCTCCAGAACTACGTGCCAAGCGAGCCTGTGTGTGTGTGTGTGTGTGTGTGTGTGTGTGTGTGTGTGTGTGTGTGTGTGTGTGAGAGAGACCTTTTTGGAGGTGTACTTCTGTTTGGGCACGATGCTGCGGAGCTTGTGGTCCAGCGTCTCCCTGTTGTCCAGCTCCTTGACCTTGTAGATCCGGACCAGCCAGTGCTCCGAGGTGAACGCCTCCTCCAGGTGCTTGAACTTGATGTCTTTGTTGCCGATCTCGGCGTTGCGCGTTCGGTCGAAGCCCGGCGGCGTCCTGAAGTCCAGCTGTGAGAGGAACAACAGAATAGTTCTCGTTTGTTTGCAGAAATGATGCAGAAACTTGCATTTAATGCGCCTGTAGAAAATGTTTCAAACACAATCATAAAGAAGCTTTTTTTAAGGTGAGCTAAAACCTGATCACCTTTAAAAATCTACTTCATTCAGATTAGCTTTTAGAAACAGAAAAAAGGCTGCAGCAGCAGCAGCAGCAGCAGCAGCAGCAGCAGCAGCAGCAGCAGCAGCAGCTTGACTCAGGCCGGTCTACATCAGTGGGCATCCCTTCTCACCTCACCACTACGACTAATTACATCACCGTGTCGAGTCAGCAGCAGTCGTGTGAAACTGTGAACGAAAGCAGCTAAAAATAATAAAGTTCATCAAAGAACCAGATCTGAGATCAGAGCTACGTTTGTGATGGAAACTGGATGATTAAGCACCGTTTTCACTTCCAGGTAAGAAACGGGTTTTAAATCAAAGAGATTAAAGAAAAGACCAGACGGAGGTCACATCTTGTTCATTTGACTCAGACACGTTAAAAACGACTGTAGGTAAAATTATAAAGGGAATAAAACCTTTTTTGATGATTTAAACATGATTTAAACATGAAGAAGCTCCAGCTGCTGCGTCGTGAAAAAGCAGAGACTCGTTTATGGGACGAAGGACTTCGACGCGTTTCAGCCTAAAGAAGAAAATGCTGGTTCTGACGTCTGGCCTTGAAGCTGAACAGATTAAAACAAACTTCATGATTAAAGTCAAACATCGTCTGACGGCTCTGATAACGCTGGCGGCTGATGATGTCACTGCGTCCTCCTCACCCTGACCCTTTAATTACAAAGCTACAACTTTTAATATTTCATTTTAATTGGAAGCTTTTCTCTTAATTAAATCTACATGCTCTCTCTCTCGTGTGTGTTTATAAACATGAAGGACATAAAATGAGTGATTATTGGCTCTAAAATCAGAATCTGCAGCCTTCCTCCTGATCTAGTCTCCGCCTCCCTCCTCGCTGACCTCGGTCGATGCTTCTTTACCCAGACATCGAGCTCTGAGCTGCACTTTGGCGTCTCTCCATAGCCGCCATCGATTCTCCCGCCGGCCGAGCCGCGCTCACAGCCGGGGCGCGAGCACCCGCAGAGGCGGATCACTCGTCTCTCCTCTGCTACCAAAAAGCCTCAACACTCCTCAAAGCTTCTGCCAATCATTCCCATTTCCTCCGACAGCTTTTCTTCCACCCTCAGCACCGCGGGCCCTGAAGCAACTCCCCCCCCGGCTCCCGTCAGCCGGGCTGAAGCTGACGGATGCTTCCCACTGGAGCCGTGCGGTTCGTAGAAAACAGCAGACGTGTTTATTATTTGCTTGGTGATGTTGACCAGCAGGCGGAGGGAGGATCAGAGGTGATTTGTGGACGGCCACAGAGGGTCTCTCCTCACCTGCATTTCACCAAATCGATAATACGACATCTTGTACATGAGGCAGTTGAGCAGAGTGGGCGAGCCGGCCTTGTCCACCCTGAACTCTCCCTGAGGAGTGAAGTAGTCGCTCTCCTGAAGAGGACGGAGAGAAGAGAGCGTTAATAAAAGCAGCAGCAGGTTTTTGTTTGTGTGTGTTAGACCCCAGAGAGAACACCCACAGGGCTCAGAGGTCACTTACTGGCATAAGAATAATAATCATTTTTAATGCACTTTATATTTGAGCAATCTCAAAGCGCTACAAAAAGAAAAGTTCATAAAAGGAAGTAAGAAGGTAAAAAAGGCTTTCCTAAAAAGAAAAGTCTTAAGATTCCGTTTAAAGCGTGTTTGGCTCTCAGGTGGACGGGTACGGCCTTGAAAAGGCCCGATCACCCATGCGGAGAGTTCTGGGGGTCAGGAGTGCATTTGCTGAGAAAACGATTTGTCGGGAAGGTGAGGAGATCCTTTTGAACACAGTAAAGTGTTAAATAATCAGTGTCAATTCAATAAAAGGGAGTGTGAAAAACCTCCTTTGTCCTGCAGTGTTAATATTCAGAGTTTGTTAATGACTCTTTATAGTGTTAAAGAAAATTCACTCTTTTGGACTTACTAGTCCTCTATAATCCAGTGTTGATGGAAAATGACTCCAAAACAGTGTAGAAAGTAATGACCCCGCCCACTTCTTGAGCTGCACTGGGTGAGGTGCATTGTGGGTAGTCATGTTTTTAGTTTTGGGGTGTTTATGCATGTTTATTTTGCTTTCATTCGTTATCTGTTGGTCATGTTGGCCCCATAAGTGAGGAGGTCGGTCACAGGAACGGTACCATGGTGCCGTTTCTGTAAGTGGAGCATGTTTTTAGCTAGGTGGGTCTGACTAAGACGTGGGCTCCGTTTGTGTAAACTAGGATTTGTTTGGACCAAATGAGCCAAGAACCCACAGCGACATCGGAGCTGAACTGTCGAGGAAAAACAACATGAAGGATGCAGCGCTTGTTGCACAGGATGCATCAAAGTATCGTCGGCGCTGCTTCCCGAGCCTCGTTAGGCGTGAGGATGGATGTTTTTACATGAAACGCTGACTCACCCTGATGTCTCTGGGGTGCTCCCCCTCGGCTATCCGCACCATCCACAGGAACTTGTTTATGTCGTCGCCCGAGTAGCCGATCACGCCCCCGAAGATGATCAACACGTAATCCACATCCAGCGACCTCATGATCTCGTAGGCCGCGCTCTCGTTGGACGACATGGCCTTCCCCACCTGGAGACACGAGGAAACAAGGAGCATTATTCATCAGGAACACACGGTGGATTCTCTGTAATTACATTTCCCGTGGAGCCGCGCCGAAGAGACGACAGGTAGAAAACAGAAAGGAGAGCAGAGCTGGAGGGCTTCAGAACTCAACGAAAGACGAGAGCATTTGTCTGCTTTTGGCAGCCGAGAGAAACAAGAATAAATCAAACCCACAGAATCTGACAATTAACTGATATTTCCCTAAAGTGGAAATTCAGCAGGAGAACTTGAAACAAAAGGGACGATCAAACTTGTAGGTGGGAGCGTCGTTACGCAACGTGGCAACTCAACAAAAGACTCACACAAGAGCTCTTATCTCCCGGCTGCTGCGGGAAGGAACCTTTTTGTTTCTGTGTCAGCAGAAATAATTAAAAACAAGGTCTCACCAGAGCTATGTGACTGTTGTTCCACGTGTTGTTGTCCACCAGCGTGGTCCTGTTGGCCATGCCGGCTATCTGGTAACCGTAGTCCCACCAGGACATCACGCGGGCGTGCTCGTCGGTGTTCTGCCTCAGCCAATAGTAGGCCTCCCTGAAGTCGTCCAGGATGTTACGAGAGCTGAATAAAAAGTAAGAAAATGAGGTAATGGTGCCAAAGAATGCCTGGATGTCCCAGACGACGCAAACAAATGCATTTGGAGGACGTTCCTTTTTGTTGGTGACACTAAGAAAATTTGCACAGAAGAGTCACAAATACAACTTGGTGCTGAGAAAATGTTGTCAGTTTAACTTATTCTGCCATTTTTGCCCAAAACCAAATAGTAAAAAAAAGGATGACCACAATAAAATTAAAGCTGGTTTAGAGGCATGAACAGTGAGATGGACATTATTTTGCATGTCTGGTTGGACAAAAGCCTTTATAACGTCTACAGCTATGACCGTGTTCGTGATTGGCACACATCACTGGAACCTTACCTGTCCAATCATATCTCATTTAAACACACCTGCTTGTTGGGTTTTTCCGTACAATAAGGTCCTTCACTCATGTTTTAGTACATGTGCAGTGGTCTCTAGTAGGAACCAATGCTTGGCTTGGGGAAAAAAGCTCTGGTGCGCCTGTTTCAGCACAGTTTTATCTCCACAAATAACACAAGCCTGGAGGAGTTCTGCTGTGTGGTGGAGTTGCTAATGCTAACGGTTAGCTTCTACTAGCCCAGACGTTCTCTGCTGTTTCCTGGACGCTAAACCAACAGCAGCCTTCCCCGTCGTGAGTCAAGATGGGTGAGTCCATGAATGTTCAGTGACAGTGTGACGTAGATCTGTCAGGATTTTCTAATCCTAGAGTTTCACCTAGAGTCTATTTTCTATCAGAAGCTAATGCAGGAGATAGGTGGAGGAGACTATTTTCATGTTCAGTCTGCAGGAAACACTCAGAGTGACAGATTATTTTGAAAAATAAGCAAAAATAGTTTCTCAGTGAAGGACCTCTAAACTCTCCATTTTATGCTTCGGTCGTAACATAGATGGGGGCTTGTCCGGGATCTGTCAAACCATTGGAGGGTGTTGAAAAACAAATGCTGACAATGTCAGTGTGGCTCTGACTGAATTTAAAACAGACCAAGTGTCACATTTCACTCATTAAACTCAGTCGGTACCCAGTAATAAAGGCACAGTAAGGAGATCATTTCGGTGTATTTATGCGATTCTGCGGGCATATGAATGGAAGAAAAGAGAGAAACTGACAGATTCTGCTCTGGCTGTGTGAGAATCCACTGTAATGTCATAAATATATTTATGAGAACTTGTGTGTCCACCGCTTGGCCTTCAATATTTCCTCCCCTGAGCTTTAAAAGAATAATTATCTCAGAGAGAATATGATGCCAGCTTGTTGTAAAGCCAGAACCGGATCACGGTAAGAAGGACGACTTGTGTTCAACAATCACATCAGAGCTTCCAGGTCTAGATGAGCATTTTCAGAAGCCTTATAAAATATACATGCGCTCACTAGCCGGCAGGCCTGCACACACACACACAACGTATGCGCCCATCTGCCTCAAAAGGTGGAGGGTTCAATCCACCTGCTTCATCAATTATGACTTTTCTCCTTTAACATGCATGAGAGGTGGCGCTCTCACCCGTCGTGGTTGTAGGAGGCCAGCACCACGCTGGGGCTGGAGTAGGCGTTGCTGGTGACCCAGGTGCAGTGGACGGCGAACATCATCAGCAGCATCAGCATCAGCATGGTGACGATGGACTTGATGTTTGGGCCCAGACCCTCCTCTGCCTTCTCCTGCTCTGAGACGTGCTTACGCACCTTCCCGGCCTGCAGGGGGAGACACGCGCCGTCAGAACACACACGGGAATCTCAGAGTTTCCAGAAATATGAATTATTGAGAGGAATCAATTATTAATCCCACTAAATGAGGAGAGTCTTCTCGAGCATCTGCAACATTTTTTTTAATACTGAGCTTGGAGAAGCATGGCAGCAAATTGTGAGATGAACCCTGTGATGAGTTTATTTTACTTTCCAGCAGCAGAAAATCTCAGATGCAGCTCTGCTGAAGGAAACTAAATATTAATATCACCGGTTAAATCCTCGGAGGAAAAACATCCAGTGGGTCAAACTTTAGCCCAATAAAATGTTGAAATTCATCAAAATAAGAGCGGATTTTAATAATATTCTATTAATTTACCTGGAAAAACATGAAAATCACAGAAGGTTGTTTATTTAAACGACTTGACACTTGTTTACTGATAATCTGATTACATTGTGGGACGTGTGTGTGTGAGATAAATGCTCTGTGTCTCTAGCATCTTGATTTAATGAGATGCGTTTGTAATTCCTGTGCAGGTCTGTTTCCTAAAAGAGCCCATTATCCTGATTAAACCTGCTAAACAAATAAAGCCCGATTAGGAATTTAACTCTGGGTAAACAGAACTTCTTCGGAGGACAAAGGCGTTTGCCACAAAGGAAAAACCTCGACATATTTGATAATTCTGGTTGATGTGCTTCATGTTTACAATCTGACAACGTCCTGCACACAGATCGGTAACTGTGCTCACGCCTTTAGGAACCAGAGGATTTCCTAACATCTCATTTTTAAGCATTCCTGTGATTGACGAGCCGAAACCCCTCAGCCGGAGCCGAATCTGGGTGCAGCCAGTAGAACGACAGAAAAACAAGTCTGGCAACGTCACGCGTTTTTTGCTCGCTCTTGTGCAGCGATTTGAGAACTTGGTTGAGAATTCGACAAAGCGAGGCGGCCAACAGCGATGGCAGCAGCATCAAGCAGTTGCAGCTGAGTCATTGTTGAATCACAGTTTACTCAAACTGTCGGAGGAAGCTGACAAATATGTAAATAATAAATCCAAATCCCCAAAAGGTGCTGGTGACAAAAACTCAGCTGCTGGCATTTCGGGACTTTCCCGTCTCATATTCACCAGAAAAGACGTGTTTTATTAGAGAAACCCGAGTCCCGCCACCCCGCCTCACCTTGTCGTACAGATTTCCTGAGTTCCTCTTGTCGTCCTCGTCGCTGCTGTCTTCAGCGGGAGGCTTCTCCCTCTTTGTGTCGTCGCCCATGTAATGCTCAAAGACGCTGGAGAACGCCACCGCCGACAGCATGCACACCACCGGGGTCAGCGTCAGCATCAGCCGCACCATCACGCCCGCAAAGTACACGGCGCTGATGGCGTACAAGGCCACTGGAAGACAGGAGAGGAGGAGGATGAGCGGCCGAAGGGTCGGAGGTGGTCAGCTACTGAGTCAGGGAGGAAACGAGACAGAAATGTAAAAGTATGGCGGCTGAAGTCTTTTAGATTAGCAGAACCCCGCTGCTCCTCGCCCACCAGCCTCACCAGGTGCACGGCTAATCGATAGCTGTTATAAGCTAATTAAATGTGGGGTAAAGACGGACCGGTGACTGGTTTAAGTTCTTTGTCCTTGATCCAGTTCTCTAAATGTTTTGTGACTCCGTCGGTCTTCGTTTGAGGTTCGCTCAACGCCATCGCAGACACAAATAACGCGTGGAAGGTCGTTTTAAACGGTTTTCATGGGTTTATCGGAGATGTGAGCCACTTATAGATGCACCAGAGCTACGGTCACATCATGATTTAGCCGTGGAGTCACAAGAGTCCGTTCATTAATCTGCTGTCAAAGAACAAGTTCTTTATCATGTCTTCTGAAAACATTAGCTGGAGCTCCTCCAGGGTCTAAGTGGACAAAAGTCAGATAATCAGCTTTAAAAGGTTCTTTAGAGTCAAGAATGAAATATTTGAGCGTATTTAAAGAAAAAATCTGAATTTAGAAGTAATTGTGACTAATAGGCGAGTTGCTCATTTATCTCGTAACTCATGTGCTTTTCACCGACGTGGAGTAGCTGCTGCAGACGAAGGTTCCTCCTCATCATCAGCATCGAGCTGACAGCCGGGACAAGAGCAGGTTAACGAGAGGTTGGTTTTATTTTAGGATCTTCACTGAGATGAATGCCAGCATGTTTCATAATTAAAGACCTGAAGCTCCTTGAAGAGACGCGTTTCCTGCCGACAGGAACCGGTGACCACATCTCAAACAGAACAAACGGAGACTCAAAAACACTTTAATGTCCAACTAGAAGATCTTCAGCTGTTTCTCATCTGAATCCTGATTAAAGCACCAAAGCTGTGACCCGTAAACAGCTACAGTTCGTAAACGTCCCAGGGTGAACAGGACGGGTTCTTACCAAAGACGCGCTCATCGTTGATGTTCTTGATGCAGAACCAGAGTCCTGCTGGGAAGGTGCAGACCAGGATGTGGAGATCAAAGAAGAAGGAGACCCACGTGGTGGGCTGGTGCTCCGACACCGAGGCGATGATGGGGATGTGGATCTTGGCGTAGCTGGGAGGGAGGGGGAGAAGACAGGCAGGTTGTAATTCATGGACGCTCCGGGAATGTCGACACAATTAATTCAATAGATCCTCCTGATTAACTAGAATTAAGAGGACAAAATGAAACATTTTGCTCCCCGGCTTTTGTTTTCGGAGCCTTCAGAATTCCCTTTTTGTTCATTACGAGCTTTTACCAACAGTTTCTATGATTTTATCTTTAATAAAACGTGTTTTGTGTTTTCATCAATGGAGAAAAATGCACGTTTGGGTATTGGGATCAGCCTCCACAGCAGAAAGAGGAAAAACATCCGAACAACCTGATTCTGCTTACATCAGCAAACCCAGCTCTGTGTGTGTGTGTGTGTGTGTGTGTGTGTGTGTGTGTGTGTGTGTGTGTGTGTGTGTGTGTGAACAGTGCAGAGCATCTGGAGAACACCGGGTACCCGCTGCATTGTTCAACACCGTAGGTGTGTGAAGCTCTGCCTTCTGAGATGTTGCAGGGCGTGTTTATAGCTGTTTTTGGAGAACACACACACACACACACACACACACACACACACACACACACTCGATGGAACACGCGTTCCATCGACGGAGCGTGAAGGTCGGCGGAGCTTACCCGGTGTCCCAGAGAGAGTAGAAACGACCACTCCACGGAGCGATGTATCCTGGAGGCAGAGAAGGAGATCAATAAGGAAATGCTGCCGTTTTAATGCTCCTCATTTAGGACTGGGCGTGCACCAAGACCAGATCCTACAAACACACATCAATACCTTCATACTTTTATTTAAACGGTTCTTTATGCAGCAAAATGTGATTATTTTCAAAATAAACTTCAGCTTTGTTCAAATGAATATTTGACCTTTTCTCCTGCAGAAATGTCACCACGGCGTTTACAAAACTCTGTTAGCAGAGGTCGGACAGGTCACAGGTCACGCCTTTAAAGAGCCAAGTCTAAAGTCAAGACACGCAAGTCTTTAGTCTTAAGTTTAGACAAACCAGATTCAGAATCAGAAGGGTTTTATTGCCATATGTCTGACATTAGGAAACTGCTGCAGCAACTGGTGCAAAAACAAGAAATAAGCCCAATAAAATAATATTAATATAGGGAGTAGAGGTTGACTGATATTGGTTTTTCTATTGCCGATACCGATATCTAGAGGTCAGCCGATGGCCAATATGTGCTGCTGATTTTCCACCTTATTTTCATGCTAAAATGTCACTAATATCAGTTGATGAACAACTTTTCTGAGCCTGAATCATTTTTTTAACACTGTTCAATGTTTTGTGCACCGCTCAGTGTTGAAATCAGACACCTAACTAAAGTTAATCAAACAAATCAATGAACTGACCAAGTATTAAATGATCAAAACTGAAGTATAAAAATAAATTTAGGTTGAAAAGAATTTTTAGAGCATTTATTATACAGGTTTTATTCAGGAACATAAATATACATTTATGTTCTGCCCGAGAATGTAACGGTCTTTAACTCGGCTTTACTGAGGAAGTATATCGACTAGGGGTGCACCGATTGCAGTTTCTGGCCGATCATCGATCCTGAGAAAAACCTGAGATCGAGGCCGATGCACCCCTAATATCGGCTGATGCTGATATATTAAAAATGGTATATATCGGCCCAATACATCAATCTACTCCTAATAGGGAGGCAATAATTAGAGAAAAGGCATATATACACAAGACCGTGTAGGTACTGGTCAGAACAGATCAGTTCAGGTGCAAACATGACAGGGTCAGGTGACTGAAACAAAGCGACTGGAATGGGCGGTCCTACGATTGTTATTCATGAGTCCAACTGCAGAGGGGAAGAACTGGTGCTTGTGGCGAGAGGTTCTGGTCCAAATGGAGTCAAAGAGACTGTGTTCAGGGTGAGACGGGTCAGCTGTGATCCAACCTGTATCCCTCAATGACCTGGAGGTGTACAGGTCCTGTATAGAGGGAAGTTTACAACCAACGACCTTCTCAGCAGAGCTCACGACACGCTGCAGCCTCTTCATGTCCCTGCTGGTGGCTCCAGCGTACCACACAGTGATGGAAGAGGTGAGGATGGACTCGATAACTGCGGTGTAGAAATGCCTCATCGACCGTGCTGGCAGGTTGAATTTCTTCAGCTGCCTCAGGAAGTTCATCCTCTGCTGGGCCTTTTTTATGATGGAGGTGATGGTGGTACCCAGGAAGCGACACGTGTCCACCATCAAGATGGGGACGTCAGACAGGGTTATGGGGGGGAGTGGGGCTGTGTGCTTCCTAAAATCCACAATAACCTCCGCTGTCTTCTGGGCGTTTAGCACCAGGTTGTTGTGGCTGCACCAGGACACCAGCCAAAGTCGAGTCCAATTCATACGGAACTAATTTTGCCAACTATGTCATTTATTAGCCTAACAATCAGCAGGAATAATTAATACTTTTAGCTCATTTAAAGAAAATTTTAAATGTTTTTTTTCTAAACAATGCACCCAGCAGAGTAATGCCTTTGACAGACCTGCTTTTGTTGTTGAGATGAATAAAACAGATTTAAACTGAAAACATTAAAGACCTATTAAAACATAATCCAGTTGCTGAACGCCCAAAGAAAAGCGTTAAAAGATCAGCCAAACCCTCAGCAGAGAAAGTGTCAATGCTAAAATATATTTTATTGATGCGGCCTAATTAGAGGAATTGACTTGTTTATAAATGTAAGTGAAACCATTTAAGCTGCAAATTAGCCTGCACAGGGCGTTTACTAATGTCTTCTCTTGGTTCGGCTTTGATCTGGAATATATTCCTGCTCTGTATCCTGAGGGTTTAGAGACCCATTCAAATGCACACCCCGTATGAGCAAACACAACACAAAGTTAAGTCTTAATATTATATTCTACACTGTTGGGTGAGCTGGCATCGACGCAGAGCTGATGCTCTCTCGTACAGGTATTCTAAGTAAGTCTGATGCTCTCTCGTACGGGTATTCTAAGACCGATGCTCTCTTGTACGGGTATTCTGATTAAGTCTGATGCTCTCTCATACAGGTATTCTGATTAAGTCTGATGCTCTCTCGTACAGGTATTCTAAGACCGATGCTCTCTCGTACAGATATTCTAAGACCGATGCTCTCTCGTACAGGTATTCTAAGACCGATGCTCTCTCGTACATGTATTCTAAGACCGATGCTCTCTCGTACAGGTATTCTAAGACCGATGCTCTCTCGTACAGGTATTCTAAGACCGATGCTCTCTCGTACAGGTATTCTGAGTAAGTCTGGTGCTCTCTCGTACGGGTATTCTGAGTAAGTCTGATGCTCTCTTGTACAGGTATTCTAAGACTGATGCTCTCTCGTACGGGTATTCTAAGACTGATGCTCTCTCGTACGGGTATTTTAAGACTGATGCTCTCTCGTACGGGTATTTTAAGACTGATGCTCTCTCGTACGGGTATTCTAAGACTGGTGCTCTCTCGTACGGGTATTCTAAGACTGGTGCTCTCTCGTACGGGTATTCTAAGACTGATGCTCTCTCGTACAGGTATTCTAAGTCTGATGCTCTCTCGTACAGGTATTCTAAGTAAGTCTGATGCTCTCTCGTACAGGTATTCTAAGACCGATGCTCTCTCGTACAGGTATTCTAAGACCAATGCTCTCTCGTACAGGTATTCTGAGACCAATGCTCTCTCGTACGGGTATTCTGAGTAAGTCTGATGCTCTCTCGTACGGGTATTCTAAGACTGATGCTCTCTCGTACGGGTATTCTAAGACTGATGCTCTCTCGTACATGTATTCTGAGTAAGTCTGATGCTCTCTCGTACGGGTATTTTGAGTAAGTCTAATGCTCTCTTGTACAGGTATTCTAAGACTGATGCTCTCTCGTACAGGTATTCTGAGGAAGACGGGGAGATTTCTGGAAGCTTTAAACCAAAAGGAGGCAAGAATATTTTGTGGCAAAAGCAGCGGTAAAGAAATAGAGACACAATGAGAGGTGATGGATTGGATGCTACTGATTTAACCAATCGATACTTGGCTCTCTGATGAAGGCGGTGAGAAAAAAGACCCAGTTAGGATGTTTTTCAGATTCTCAGATGAAAGTCTGACAGATTGGAGAACTGGCACGACAGCCACCGAGTCCGGCAGCTTCAGGCAGATGGCACAGACTGCAACGTTTAGCAGCTGAAGCTTCAAGAGACTGAACTCCTGCATCCACATGACTCACCAGCGCATTATGGCTTAACCATCTCTGCACTGAGAAAGTCCTGGACACACAGTTTCCTTCTACAGCTCTAGAATGTGGATTTAAGCATTTTACTGCTTACGTTTTGCAAAAAGTCATGCATTAATATATAAGGATGTCAGCATTTTTAATGCATTCTCCTGAATCAGTGCACCGCTGTGCATAAGACCACGAGATAGCACGAAGGCACGCTCAAGACCTGCATTTTCCCAGTTAAACCGGAGCGCACCAGCTATAAAAATCAATGAACTGAGTGAAGACAACTGGTTTGAAACATTAAGCTCTGCACCGTGACCACAAACAGGATGAAAACATCAAGAGAAACAAGAAGAAGGGAGTTCATCCAGCTGGCTGCACGTTTCACTATAAAGGCACTTGGGAGGTGCACGATCATCCCAAAGCTCCTGGGATCTGAGCTTCAGCTTCCCTCGGTTTATCTGTTTATGTTTGTTTATCGTTTGCTTTCCAAGCTGAATTCTCTGACATGCAAAATGCTGATTAGCAGCCCACTGGGAAGGCCAGCGGGTCAGACCATCAGGGGGATTGTGGGTAAGTTTGGCTAAAGAAAAAAAAAAGATCTAAAATGGCTCTAATCCCAGATTTGGATCACCATCAAAATACACTCAATACCAGCACACGATAGCCGTACCTCCATGTTTTTAGCATATTTGTAGAAAATTTCCCACAAAGGGATTCGAAAGAAATTAAAATGAAATGTCTGGCTTTTGGCCAGCGGTCAGCAGACGGGCATGAATTACAACCGGTTTGTTTTAAACCAGCACCAGATCGACCAGTAATGATCACGTTCTTATGAACGGATCAGACTTACTTTATGACGTCTGAATTCTTATGATCGATTCTAGCAGCAAGTCAGATTTAAGCAGAGAAACAACCTGAGCAGATTTTACTGTGAAAAAAAACAAATCATCAAAAGGAATCAAAGATCTGGGTTCTTTGTTTGCTGTGAGTGGCGTCTGTTCTGCAGAGAAGCCAAAATATCAGGTTGTATTTTAGACAGGAAACAACAGAAGGACGACTGGAGTCTGAAAAGCTGCTCCTGCTGCTAATAACAAACAAATAAAGCAATGATAACATGTCCATTAATGGAATTTATAAAAAAACAATATATTTATCAAAAATGTGTTAATTTGATAATATTTGACCGTTAAAGGAAGATTTTGGCCATTTTGAAGCATTTGTGTGTATGTACCCATTGTCAACACCCTGAACAACCTCTGTTTGGAGAAATAGCATTAAAGCTGGGGTCTGTAGTGTGATGTCATCAAGGAGAGGAGGAGGAGAGTTTGACATTTGAACGGCTAGACCAGGGGTAGGTAATCCTGGTCCTCGAGTGCCGCCATCCAGCATGTTTTCATAGACCTTTTTCACGCTTCCGGGGTTTTTAACCAGAAATACGTCAGTGCAGCGGAAAATAAGAATTATTGCAGCGTTTCTTATGGGGATCAGTCTGTTTTTCTCATGCTCTGAAGCAGCCCCATCTCCATTTCCATTCGTTTCCATCATCTACCGATGTAAGACAAAACTGTCTAAGGGCGATCACGCGTGAGGAGAGGCTCAATTTTGTTAATTAAAGGGGAAATACTTACGTCTGCAGCAGACACTTCACGGCTATGTTTTCGTGCTGGGGCTAAGTGTTAGCCGTCTTAACTCGGATGCAGTACCATGTCTATTCTCCTGGAATAACTTCACCCCAGCAGTCTACATGTTCGGTAACACAAACGGTAGTTTGTGCAGCACAGGAATTGGAGAGCCAGGAGCTAGAAAAGGTAAAGTAGGCAACAAGGCTGGACCATGATGATGCTACGTTAGCCCCCGCAGGTAAGTTCTCCAAAGCTAACTCTGCTATAATGTAAGTTCTTTTATGTGTTCATGACAAGTAAATGATGCTGAACTCATAGTTTAGAGCTGCCACCCACGCAAAATAAAATTAACGCAATGCCACGTTAACAGTTTATTGTTCAAACAATATAAATTTCACGTTTATAGATGTTTATCACAGTTGTACAATATAATTATCATACATTTTATATTATATATTCTATATTATGCATGTGTATGTTGTTAGAACATGATATTATATTGTTTCAAAGTGAAATTTTTATTCTAAGAACGTGAAAATTACATTGTTAGAACAATAAGATTATCATGTTGTAATGTAATATCGCTGTAATTTATTTATTTTACATGGGTAGCAGCTCTGCGTTCCAGTATCATATTGCTGTGTGTTTTGTGGTCTTCTCTGACCCATTTAGAATTTTATATTGGGCAAATGTAAAAGGTTTTTAGTGCAGACACGATCCATGCTGACTGAAATCTGATTTAGTTAGGAAGGAGTTTTCCCAACGATGGCGCACTTCCGGTTCTTGTGAAACAGGTCTACTGCAACCCTCCTGATTCAGTGGTTGAATCACCTGTTCAGGAGCTCATCAAGCTCTACAGAAGCCTGTTAATCACCTGCAGATTTAAATCAGGTGTGTTGGAAAACAGCTAAAAGATGCAGGATAGTGGCACTTGAGGACCAGGATTGCCTACCCCTGGGCTAGAGCCACATGCACACACACAGTGCTAACGGAGGGTTGCATGTTCTTGATATGTTCCCGCTCAGAAACACCTGATTCTAACAGCTAAGTTATCTCCTACCTTCATCGGGTTCTACAGGAGCTGCTGATCACTCATTTTAATCAAATCTGCAGAGAAGCAGGGAAACGTCTAAAACCAGCAGGAATCCAGCACTCGTGATGCTAGCACATCCCTGCTAACGCTACGAAAGGCTAAAACAATAAACGAATGTAGCATTAGGGTTGAATGCTACGCTAATCACTTAGCTCCAATACATAAAAGGTAAATCCTTTTTCATTCTCCTCCTTCCTCTTCCACAGTTAGCTTGAAGTTCACAGACTGACATTAATTCAATGCAGGACGAGTTAGCATTCAAGCTAGGTTGGTGTGCTAAGCTAACTGATGCGTCAGCGTTAGCACGTAGTGCATGCTGGAAACTGTGGAGCATTCTCGTTGATTGACAGCTCCCTCTTGTGGAAACACAACTCTAATGGTCAACGCTCCAGGCTCGTGTAAATGATTCGTTTTTCTGTAGAGGCCAGGGGCGGGGCTTAGGGGAAATATAAATGATGAAACATTCCCTACTTTATGTCACAGAATAGGGTCAGATAGTCACAAGTAAGCATTTTTATGTTACTTTAAAATATTTAAACCTCCTGAAACAACTCAAACGTCCCAGTTTTAGCAGCTCATGCAAACATTTTACTGACCTTTATACCCTCAGTTATTTACACGTCCATTAACCTTTAGCTCATTAGTCCTGTCGGACAGAAACAATTATTTCTCCAAACAGAGGCTGTTCAGGAAGCTACCTGGTAAGATGACAATTAGTTATTTTACACAGACACACACTTCAAAAAAAGCCTCAAAGCAATTATCCAGAACTGATTTTAAGGTATCAGAACGTGATCTTTCAGAGGGAACCGTTGCTGCATCTTGACCTACTTTAACACATCAGAGCACAAACATCTTTGTTTTGTTTGATCTGCATGTGGAAGTGTGTTGACTTTGATGCTAAACACTTGGAAAACCAAGAGAATCTTTTGATTTAGGCAAAAATGATGTTTTTCCCTCAGCTTTGAGAAAACCTCCAGTTTTATTAACACTAGTGAGTGGATGACGAGGTTTAGAACGAGAAAAGCTACTTAAAAAAGAAAAAAGCTTAAATTCTTACTGTTTCAACGAAGAAAGAAAAAGAATAAAAATGAAGGTCAAGAACAAAAACCACCCTTCCTGTTTAAGAAGCCGTGGAGATACAGACCTGTGTATGTGAGATAGATCACCGTGAGGAAGACTACACAGGCAGCCAGAGAGATTCCCAGGAAAAACAGCGTCTGAAACTCCTGTCGGGTGAGTCGGTCTTTCAGGTACTGCAGGAAGGCATAAGCTTGGAGGAGTGCAAACACACCTGAGAAAAAGGCAGAGGCAGACATGAAAGATTGAGCAAACATACAAAGGAAAACTCAAAGTGAATGTTTGAAGAGGCCCTGATTGATGCTGCCTCCTGCTGGGTACAAAGAGAGTTTAGAAGCACCGTTGTCGTTTTCTCCAGCAGACCCCCCCGGGCTGCTCTGGCAGATGTTAAAGACGGGTACCTCAGGACAACACGTTTGAAATGCACACGGGGCCTTCTCGCCTCGCCTAATCGTTCCCGCCACCCCGCTCGGTCACGCTTCCGTCCTCGCATCTGTTTTCTCTTTGCCTGTCTGGTCCATTTTGTGGAAAAACCGTAACGAGAGAGCGACCTGGTTTCTCCCATTTTCGTCACCTAGCATCCTTTCTCAGCCCCTGCGTGAAATCGCCCCACTCCTCCGCGAGTCTGCCACCGCCAGCCGAGGTTCTCGCCCATTTCCATGCTCAAGTTCCTGTCTGTCTGCTGGAGAGCTGCCGCCGCGCTAACGTGCTTGTCAATCTCTGCCGCTCGGCTTTTCTTTTCTTTTTGCCTAAGGGGGTGACATCTCATCGGCACTGATGGTTCCACGGCTCAGTCGCTCGCTTCACACTTCCCACTGAGCTCCGTGAATACCACCACCAGATGTTCAGAGCAGCTGATGATACTAAAGCACACCTACTTGCTGGGAGTGAGGATAAACTTTGGAGGTGTTCAAACAGACCCAAAAACAGAGATGCTTCAACGTACATTTGCTGCGGTGTTAAAAAAGAAATCCCTCCAAAAGGCTTTGCTTAGCTTCCAAAAAGCACACATGAATGGAAAATCCTCTTACATACGCACCCATGCCTGTTCTCAGGCAGCAGATGGACCCGCTCAAGTGTTGAAACTCGGCAAGCTTTAAAAAACTTTCCACAAGCCGAAATAGGAAAACGCTTCACGTGCGACTTCCAGGCGTGGAAAGGTGCTCTCTGGTATCTCCTGAGGGAAGGTTTTCCAGGCCGGAGAGCGACGAGCGTCCTCGGCAGGCTGGGACTTAATCCCTGACGCGGTTTTAAAGCGTGCAGGTGCCTCGTACAGCGAGGCATCTCTAAACCTAAACATCACACATTAAACTTGCATTAACTGGTTCTGACAGAGAATCATTACCATTTTTTCCCGCTAAACACAAACAAGCCGCCGCCCGAGCGTTCATGCATTTTATTTGTGCTGTTTTGTTATGATTGACTGATAACTCGGTTTATCTGCAGCTGCGCTCTCCCAGAATCTGCTGACTTCAACATCAGTTTAACATTCATGAAGGGTTTTTTTCCTACTCCGATGTGCGAGGTAGAGAGGGCGGGACTTACCAGCAGCGGCCATGTGCTCGCTGGTTCTGATTGGCTGGAAGCCAACAAAGGGGACCTGCATGGACAGTATGAGCCCCACGATGTAGAAAGTGCTGTAAGCTGAGGAGACAAAAACGGAGAGAATCAGAAGGAAAAGATAAGAAATCAGATGAAAATAAATTACAACATTTAAAAAAAACATTCCTGAGCTCCAGATTTGGTCCCACTGAGGGAAATCAGCTTCAATAGAGGTGTTTAGAGTCCATTGATTTCCACAGCCGAGCCTCATGGGGAGTAAATACAAAATAGCTAATCTAATGTCATTTAGTGAGAAAATGGGAGTTGGCTCGGCAGCGTGTGGCGGGGAGGCCTGGAGCGAGGCGGCGCCGCCGAGAACGGTGCGACTCCCACCTTCGTGGCTCGGGGAGGGGGGGCAATTCGCCAACGCGCCGTCTTAATTAAGATTTCATACTCTTCCTGAAGAGTGAGCCTCATTTCTGAAGTAGCTGCTCCTGCCCTCAGCCATCTCGTTTTCACACATCTGCTATTGATTCTAGACAGAAAGAGATGAACTGCGAGGGAACGAACCTGCAAGGCGTTTAATTAAAGTATGAGACTCTTTTTGTTTTTAGCAGGATCCGTTTTTAGATCTGATGCTTAAACACACCTGACTCTGGAAAGGTAGGAAACGGAGCTCCGTGACCTTATGAGCAGAAATTCGTTTGCTATTAGAGGTGCGTGAAGTTCAAAATGGCTCCAAATATCCACCAGAAACGGTGACGATTTTCCACCTCATCTGGCGGTCCCGCTTCATCAAACACAGCTCGACTTTTGAAGAATTGTTTGCAGACGGAGCAAAAGGTAGGTCAGAGCCCTCTCGCTGTGAAGAGACCATAATGCATTTGAAATGGCTCAAAGACTTTGCTTCATAAGTAGAACTAATCATCATGCAGCGATGATACTTGACACCGCGTCATTTATCTTGACCAGGAGAGGAGAGGAGAGTCACGGCTAAGTGTGAAAGCGTGTGGACGGTTTGGAGGACTGAGCCGACGCTCTCAGACAAGTGGAACTGGGATGTTCTGAGGAATAACGAGCCCACCCTCCTCATCTGCTGCTGGTTATTACAAAAAAAAAAGCAGAGAATCAGGTAGCAGGTGGCTGTGTTTACTGTTAAGTGGTGCGTGTGTGGGTGTGTGGATGTCTGCAGGACTGAAGTTTACCCGCTCACGATGGAAGCTCGTTTCAGGGTCAAACGTTTGAGCAGCAACGCTTGAAAACACAGGAGGAAAAGAGGTGGAACGCCTGTTTATTGCATACATTTACATCCCAGAGGAAAGGGAGCTGAAAACAATGTCTGCCTCTGCGTGTGGCGGTGATTTGAATATCAGGTCAGACGCTAACGGATGCACCGTGTGCTGGTGTCTTACCGATATAAACCCTCCTGCTGTAGCGCTGCATTAGCAGCAGCACGAACACATGCAGAGGGATCAGGTTGATGATGAACACGTAGCCTCCCCACGCCGACACCTAGAAGATGCACCAGAGAGACGAGAAGAAGTCAGTGAGGGTACTCAGGAGTGAATTATTCATGTTTTTAATTTCAGAAAAACATTGCAGCAGAAGCAAAAAAGGCTCAACTTAAAGGTGAAATAGGTGATTTTTCACGATATTGCTTGGAAAACTCTTGACGTATCGATGGCAACCAATAAATTAATTGTTTAGGCAAGAAAAAGGGGAATAATTTTAAACTCCTCTGACACGTACAATCCTAGTAAAACCTCGTCCAGTCGTAGTGATCATCCCGTTCTTATTGATGTGAGATAACGTTATGTTTTCATGGTTTATCTGACAGTATTTGTTGTATCCAGCATTCTCCTGGATTCTGGAGGCGTGGCTTTGGGTTGGGGGTTGGACCTTCTAAATGTGCTTTTTCAAAATGCAGCTAGCTTGAATGCTGCATTTAGCAGCTAGCTTTTCCAGGAGCTCATCCAATCTTGAAACTAGACATCTCAGGGTCTTGTCTTTATAGTTAATGTTTGAATACTTAAATAGTGCAACACAAAATTTCAGCTTAAAGCAGCAATCTGGAGTTTTCCAATTTCAGGAATTACGTATTATTTTTCAGAAATCCGTAAAAGTGATCGTCTTATCATGTAGTGTCAATTAATGTAAGCAATACGTCTTTTTTAAAGCTAAGCCCGCCCCCTGCCGCGTAAAATCTGTGCAACAGGAAACTGAGCGCCAATCAGAACTAACCAATAGTGTTAGACTACCGCTTACGTGCTTCAAATTTAAGGAAGCACCTCGGCTGCTGCAGAGTTGATGAACTTTTCATGGACAAGTAAGTCTTTCAAATATAAATACATAAACACACAACATGACATGAGAATAATAATTGTAAAACAACGTGTTTTAGCTGTTTGTCGGCTACAGAAGCACATTCATAAACAATAAACGTGAAGTCGCCATCTTAAAAAACCGGATCAACCGACTCTTAGTGTGATACGCTTGTCAGCCACTAGATGGTGCCATCAGATAAAAGAAACACTCCGGATAGCTGCTTTAATATCTACACAGTGAGTTCTATCCATTGTTATGTTGCTCAGGTAGGTCAGATGTGGCGTCGACCAGAGGTCGCGCTAGACATTTTTGTGGTCCGCCATTTTGACCAACTTGTTTCTAAAATAATCATCATAGTTTTTACTCATTTTAAGTAGTATTTAGTCCAAACAAGCTGACCAGAGTGACCCAGTAACGTAGCAACATTACAATTAAACAATTTCACCTGCTGTGGCCCGAACAGTCTCCCTCACCTGTTCAACCTGAACTGCTCACCTGATTGGGCGTAATCGAATGTCTCTAGAGCGCTTAATGAAGCCGCTATAGTCATGAAGTTCTGGACTTTTGCCTTAGAGAAACTTCTGGCTGTTCAAATGTTATTCTGGATTAATCTGTGCTCGCTGCCACACTGCAGACGGGAATAACAAGTGCTACTATCGCCAAAGTTTTAAAATCAGGAAACATTTCTCCAATTTAAATAACCAGACATCGGCACGACTCCCTAAAAGAAGGGTTTCCAGAGCTGGAACTCACATCAGCGGGAAGAAATCCTCCTCCGCTCACTCCTGAGGTTCTGCTTAAACTTAATTTTCTCTGAGAGGAAATGCAATTAAATAATAACCATGTAGACATTACAACTCAACCGTCAGGTGGCCAACGTGTTTCTCATAAGCAGCAAGATTATTCATTAACTCAGTAAATACTAAAAACACTAACAATCTTCAACCTCCGACAACCGTTAACACGCGCTTTGAGGATATTTCCAATAAAAGCGCTTCACTCCAAACGTGCCATCTGTCCCGAAACACTTCTACAGCAATCAAAAGTGATTCACATTTCAGTCCGCAATTACCCGCCAAGTAATTACACCTTTGTCTTTCCCCAAACAATAGTGACGCGTTTCTTACAATTCAAGATAACGTGGCCAAAAAAGGGAAGAAGAATAAAACTAATGATTAACTCCCGCTCTGAACAGACTTTTGACTTTTTAACTGTAATTTCTCTCCAAACCAAAACCCCAAGATGGAAGACGGAGAAGTGCACGAATGCTGAGAAAACAGAAAATGAATAATTTGTGTTAGAATGTTAAACCTAGGAAGAGCTGAAGGCAGCAGCTGAGGGATTAATCAAGGTGATTACATATCCGCAAATTATTTAATCCCTTTTCACAACAGCTTGTACGGAAGAGTTCCTTTGCACCTACTAAGTACAACAAAAAGAGCATTCCTCGCACGTTTTTAATCACAGGAGAAATAAGCATGTAGGGTTTAATTGAAAAAGAAAAATCATTTTCAACATTAGGGCTGAAAAATAAAAAAACTGGGTCCTTGCTGGTGCAATTATCTTTTGGCAGTCGCTTGCATCTGTTGTCTCAGATGGTGACAACCAATTAGAAACCTGTGAACCGTAACTCGAATAAACACCGAAGATGACTTCAATTTAAGAGTCATTTTCATTGTTGACACAGGAGCGGCTGATCAAGACTTTCAGACTGTCTGAGGATGAATGAAAGCGTAACAGTGGAAACACAGCGAGGTGCAGCCTGCAACACATCTCGCTGTGTTAATTTTTAAGCAAGAAATTCAGAAACACAATATGCACAGCAGGATGAAGAGGGAGTCTGGAGGAGTGCCTGAGAAACTAATCAAAATTCCTTCAGTACATCAGGCCAAAGCTAACTACAGTTTAATATCCTGTATTCAACCAGGGTCTGAGCTGCGCCGCAACACTCGTCTTTACAGAAAGGGCACGAAGAAAAGAGCAGTTCATTCAGAACGACGCGTGGCACAAGTCACGCAGCAGAGAAACATGGACAAGTCGCCTGTGAACTCTGATTAACAACAGGTAGGAGATGAAATTCAAAATCATGATAAAATTAAACCAGGTTTAAAACATTTCCTGACATGAAGAAATTCACCAAAACTTCCAAATAAAGCTAAAAACACATGTTCTACCAGTTTTTAATAAACTGTGTGGAATAAATCAATCGTTTTTGTTATATTTATATATATAAAAAAGCAAAATCCATTAAATGTAATTTCTATAGTTTTAAACAATAATCATCTTCTAAATTGACTTAGTTATCCTATTTTGATCAAATCTTGAAACTAAAATACGCAATCCAATGTAACATCTGTAAAACTGACTGAGATAAAGAACTTTTTCAGTTGTGGCTAAGATCAGCTGGCTGTGGCGGCCATCTCGACTTGGATTGATTCCAAACATTAAACCAGTTGTACATGTGATAATTACTGTCTGAGAGCTGCATTCAAATCCACCCAGTGGTTCTGGACGTATACAGCTGACAGACGGGGTCCACTCCGAGGATTATTGCTTAAAAGCCCTCGAACAATTAGTTCCTGCTCAATAGTTTGTCGTCATTGACCATTAACACATCAAATCTTTGCTCGATGTCTGTAGGAGTGAATAAAAGCTATTTTTGTGTTTGCTAATGTTGCTGTGGTTGCTGCTAACTTATACCATCCTTGTTCAATTTTCTATTATTGGAATCCAACTGAAATTATGTTTTTGAAAATAATGCTGCACATATATCTGAGTTAATTATTATTAGAGGTAAATGTAACATTTATTAAACGGTAGAAATATTAGGGGTGTGTATTGGGAGAATCTGGTGATTTGATATATATCACAATAAAGAGGAGACGATACGATATATATCGCAATAGAGGAGACGATACGATATATATCGCAATACAGAGGAGACGATACGATATATATATCGCAATACAGAGGAGACAATACGATATATATCGCAATACAGAGGAGACAATACGATATATATCGCAATACAGGAGAGACGATACGATATATATCGCAATACAGGAGACACGATACGATATATATCGCAATACAGAGGAGACGATACGATATATATCGCAATACAGAGGAGACGATACGATATCTATATCGCAATACAGGAGAGACGATACGATATCTATCGCAATACAGGAGACATGATACGATATAATACATTGCGATACTAAGACAATATTTGCAGTTTTTAAGGTGGAATTTAATTAGAAAACTCCGGCCAGATGCTTCCCACACACATCCAGTGTTATTGGAAGATCTTGCTGTTCTGTAATAATGAAGACTGTAAAACTTGCTGCCACCTAGCAGTTGGAGTTTGAATTGCACCACAAAAGAAATACAGTAAATGTTTGCATGTAAATTCAATAAAAATGTATTCATCATCATCATCATAACGCAAAAATAGCAACATTTTAGTGTATTTATATTTTCTTACAACCATAGAATTCATGCTATTTTATTTTCCTCCATTTGCGGTGGAGCTCCGTACATCAAGTGTACGTAGAAGGTTAAGTGACAGCCTCAGAGGTGAGCAAACACTGATAATTACATTTTCATAGGGGTCGTTATGCGTGAGACTCCTGAGTCTTTATCAGAGTCCATATCTGCAGAGAAAACAGCACAAGAAGCTGATGGGTTCTCTGTGTTTCAGGTTAGCATCTGTAAGATTAGATTTAAATACAAACAGATATGAGAGTTGCATTAGATCTGCATTCATTAGCTCGTAAAGAAAAGAATCAGACGATGATTTCAACTGATAAAGGCTGTAGATTAATGTATAAAAAGGGAAGGCATGGAAGCACCAGGGAGATAACAAATCAGAGAATAAATGTGCACGATTACATTTCATAACAATCCTTTCAGTGGAGACATTTTACAGAGAAACGTCATTAGTGAAAAAGGTCTGCTGATTATCAAAATTAAAACACTTCACAGGGCTTAATAGTAGCTCCTTTGATGAACACGTCTGTGGAGTGGAAATCCTGACAGAATTATCTTTAACCACATGACAGAAACTCAAACGCAACAATGCAAGTTGGGTTGATTGCAGTTTCTCTTCAAGTCTCGAGCTCACAATCAAAAAAAAGCGAGAGAGTAAACAACATTCTGGTCACAGAGGACCACGGGAAGATGAAGGCCCAGGGCAAAAGCCATTGCCGAGTGTCTATGCATGTTTACAAACAAGCTCTACATGAAGTAATGGTTCTAACAACCAGCCGGCCTCCACGGAGCAACAGTAACAGCAGAAGGCGAGAGTCGGGAAGTGTTGGAGCCGAGTCTTTAAGCCGTTATCTGCCTGTGAATTTTATGCGGGGTTTATCTGATGACCACAGGCCGCCTTTGAAGACAGGATGCAGGATATAGAGAAGGCAGCATGCAGCGGGAGAGGGTTTTATTCTGTGAGCAAACACATATTTATGTGTAAAAATGGGTCTTTTAGGGAGTTGTTCATTTCACAAAACAATGTAGGTAGACCATTGTGAGGGTTTCTGTGTCTGACGTCTCCAATCCCATTCAAAAGACTTCACATTTGAGAAGATGATTATTTGTGGGTATATCAGCGTTTCACTGCATCCCAATAATCAGCTGTAGTATTCTGATCTAAAAAAAAACGGGTCAATCAAGCAAACAAACCACCATTTATGCACCCGTGAGCACAGTTAGCCCTAAAGTTGTATTTTGTCAAAACATGTTGCTTGACATGCACAGAACCTTGTATGTTACTCAAAACACATCGCTTTGCATCTGGACTTCAACACCAGGAACCCTGAAATCCAGGTTGGAAAAATCAACCAGAAACTAAACCTCAAGATTCAACATGGCTGAGTTTGTATTACAGTGAAGTAGTTGTACCTATGGACCGAAACTTATATCGACATTTTTTCCAATATTTTATTTATTTATTAGGGGCTGTAACAATATTGGCAATATCGCGATATTGTCGTAGTAAAATGACCACAATATCGTCGTGGTCTTGTCACGATATCGTACAGTACGTCTTGAGGTAAATACAACACTTTTCAGTCTGCTCCACCGGAGCATAGCAAAGTAAACTACATAGACCATGATCCTTTGCCTCTGTGTCATCGGCCAGTTCGCCAATGGGAGTGCGTGTAGCCCACACAGCAAAGAAAAACAAACATGGAGGATGGAGGCTACAGCGGTGAACGCAGCACGTAGGATACCAGTCAAAGTATTTTATGTTGTGAGTCTTATTATTGTGAGCATAGCCACAATATCATGAGCCTCCACACAATATCGCAATAAATATCATATCGTGAGATTCATATCGTGACAATATCGTATCGTGAGATTTGGTATTGTTACACCCCTATTATTTATATATATATATTACTTCTGCATGTCTCAAATGTCACACTTATTTAAAATGTATTCATAATTTATGTAAACATTTAAATTCCACATGTATTAACTAAGGGTGGGCCATATCATATCATTCACAATAACACTGATGATATGCTAGTTTTATTACATAAATACATCCACTACACAGCCAACGTGGGTCACGCAGCGCAGAGTTAATAAAGTGCTAATATGGCTCATCGTATTGACTCATATCAGCGAGTAGGGATATAATCATGGTTGTCTCTGAGGTATTTTACTGGTGACCTGGTTATAGGGTGGATCAGTTCTCTTCTCCACAGACGACAAACAAATCCAATCAGTCATGACAAAAAGGCTAAATGGAACAAAACATCCCCCAAAAAATTCAAAGCCGTGAAGCTGAATGCAGAGATCAGAGCTGAACATTAACCAGCGACTTTTATGAATCTAGAGAACAACTAGACACGTAAGAATAAATGAGATGACCGCTTACACTCAGACACATCAGAGATGGAGAAGCGGCGAGCTAGCAGGAGCGAGGCACCCTTGCTAACTCTTCAAATTCACTGGTTGCATATTTATTTATGTCAATATAAACTTTACTGGAGACACTGTCCAGTCATAGCCTCTCTATAGAAACACAGAGACTAGAGTTTATTGTGACGTTATTCCCAGACACCACGTTCAAGTTCCATTAAAAATGTAGGAGTTTTCTCCATTCACTCCCAACCTCACCCACTCTACAGCCTCACCCCTGAGGGTTGACCGGGTGATTTGCAACTGCCAGAAAGTCCATCAGAGCATTGAACTGCTCAGATCCTCCTCCTAATCTCATCCAACTCTGCCCGTTCTCTGATTAGACCAACGTCCAGCCGGTAGACGATCCCTCCGTCTACGTTTCATATCTGCCTAATAATAGTGTCACAGTCGATTAAGCCCTACAGCAAAACAGGAACGCTCCTGACTAAATTGGAAGTATAAGATGATAATGAGGTAAAAGATTACTTTGGTCTGACTAATGTGGCTAAAAGACGCCGGTGGGTGATGAGACCCTGGCGGTGTTACGGATGGAAACAAACAACCCTGCAGGTGGACTCATCTGCAGAGGAACACCGCGTTACAGAGAAGGAGTGGCCTGGAACAATCAGAAGAACAAAACCGACTCAAAATTTGAATAAACCCAAACTTTTATTTTCCTTTACTCACACCTGTCCCCTCTGCCCCTCTCCCTTACGTCTCCTATTCTACCCATCTTCCCTTCTCCATAATCTCTCCTCTCTCCAGTCCCCTCTGCAGTGTGATCGATGAAGCAGGATTTTGGTAATCTGCAGGATTTGACATCTGTCTTGCTGCCGGCCAAATAGATTTAGCTTGGACTGAAGGAGCTGGAGGTTTTTTAAAAGTGCTCATGCAAACAATCTGTTGCAGAGGCGCCGTGCCTGGGCTGTCTTTTTTATCCCTTCTCTCCAATCAGCCCCCTGATGGGCTTGTGTCTAAATTGATAAATAATGCAGAAAACACTGGCTAAACGGCTTCCTCTCACTCCCATGAAACTGCAAAAAGAAATTCAGGAATACAACTAATAATTTGACGGGAACCGCCTAAAAACTTAAAAACCTATTGGATACATTCTGTTCCCTTTTGCTCCATCCAGCTAAGCTGTTTTTCATGTTTTGTTCAGAAACAGCAAGCGGTCGCCTCAGAAAGCATTTAACAGAAACAAACCTGCAAAATAAGAATATTTTCTGGTGGTAAAGTTGGCTCGAAGCCTGATTGACGGATCAACAACGCGTCCCCGACTCGTTCTGCAGCTAAACGTTTAGTTCCTTAGTGTTCCATGAGAAAAAAATCTAAAACTCTCAGGAAGAGAAAAACGTGTAGCTCACTAAACATTTTGAGGTATGAGATGTTTAAATGCAACACCTTGAACCGCCGAGGCTGATCCCGAGCTCTGGAGCTGCATTTACAGCTGCTGTTTACTGTCACATAGCATCAGTGCACTTTGACTCAGGGAGAAGAGAAAATAAACGAGTTCAGATTCATGGTGAGTCAACCGTTCAAATGAATAAAGACTGAAAATATGTCTGAGAACGCCGATATGATTTGATGAAATTGTCAGTTAAGTTGACTTAACGTTATTACAGTCTGAGCGCAGAAGGCTATGCTGAGTTTTAGTAATATGGTTGAATTTTTACATTTCTGTCATTTATTCACAATCTTCACATCTGAATTAATTATGCATTTTCAATATGATCAGACTTTTATTTTGGTAAGGTGAGTGTCTCGTAGGAAAATCTGATCTGTTTGTTTGCAGCGTTCTGATGAAAGAAGTTGAAACTGAATAATGAGTATTAGAGGCCAGGCCCGATAACGGGGTTCTTACACAGGAACAACATTTCTACGCTAAAGCTTTGCTGTATTCACTACAGAATGTTTCTGACCTGGATACTGCTCTTCAAACACAAACTTGATGTGGGGAAAAGTGTTAATGGAATCTGCTGGAGTTACGTTTGTGTCGGCTAAGAATCTGAGTCGAGTTTGTTTTGAGAATGAAAAAGGCTCCGTTATTTAACTACCGCTAAAACCTTATACAATGTGTTTATATCTAGGGGTGGGAATTTAACGCGTTAATTATGATTAATTAGAAAAAAATAACGCGTTAAAATGGATGTTGAAGTTTAGCATCAAAATCCATGCCCTAAATATCAATCTAGTCAAGCTGCACCTCTAAAGAAAGCTCAGAACCTTGGCTACAAGACCATGTAAACCATTTTAATGTGTTCCAGACACAACTAGAACTACAATCAAATGAGTGATCAGAAATCCCTCTTCATGTGTTTTTGCCTTCATTTCTGTCTCCAATGATGCTAAATCAAATCAAATTGCACACACATTCTATCAACCCATTATTAATATTATTATTATTATTATTATGTTAAAGACAATACCATTACCAATCTGTCTCATTATTTTTAATATAAAAATTGCTTTCACGGGCAAATTTTCTTGATTAAAATGCGATTAATCAAGATTAATTCATTACAAAGCCTCTAATTAATTGCATTAATATTTTTTATCAAGTCCCGCCCCTAATTATTTTATTTGGCAGACCATTTTCACCAAAGCCCCTTATACGTTACCCAACATGCATGTTTTTGGTCTGTGGGAGAAAACCGGAGTACCCGATGACAACCAAGTTGCCATTGCATCTTTAAGGTTGATTACATCACAGTGAAGCGACACGGTCGTACAATTTTGAAGCTCAAAATGCGTCCTCGTTTCACAGAAGGGTTTGGTGCATCCTCGCTGGCCAACACCATCCCAGGATTTTTGTTCTTGTAATAACGGTGGACGAAGTGAGAGAGGATTACAGTTCTTAAGGTGTATTAATATCCAGCGGTAAACAGAAATAAAAGCTTAAAGCGGTAATTTGTGAACCTTTTTGGTTTGCACATTTATTATTCCAATAAGGCAGTGATTAAATTCATTGAAGAGTTTGCAGTATTTTAAGCAATATTTTTACTACTTCTGGGTACCCAGGTATGTCTTACCCCTCCTTTCTACCAGATGCGAAAGCATCACGAAACGTACTTTGTGACAATTAGCTGCCGTTACGGTGGACAAGTTCCTGTTCACTGGTAGCTACGTGTCACGTTGCTAGACTTCCAGAACAAGTCAAACTCCACCTCTGAAGGTGGACGGGGATTTGTGATCTGCATGTTGTGTTCTGACACTTTTGACTTAATACAGAGAAACTTAAAAAATAAAGAACATTTAAAAGGTCAAACCAGAGTTTACATTCTAATTAGCTCATTTTTATTGCTCTTTGGTAAATTTAGCCAAATTTAATTAATCAGTTTACCTCAAAGTGCCTACCATTATGATTAAAAATATTTATTTTTGTTTTTGCCTAAACAAATGAGCAGGACTTCTTCCTCAGTTCTAATAACTTTGCTAGAACGTTGTATCAGCTACAAACTGCCAACGCTTTCTCAGAAGACCTAATCAATGGACAAACCTGACTTTTAGTCTGTCTAAACAAGTCTTTGTGTAGTCGACTTTTATAAGTGGTTGTAGGAGAACTGTTCTTACCATGTAGAAGTAGGACAGACAGCAGCCAATGGTCCAGAATACTGAGCCCGTCTTCACTGACTTCACCTGTGGACAGGAACACAAACAGAAGATATGTTCATTAGCACAAAACAAAAACACTTTCATGTCAAATACGACAAACATTAATTTGTGTTTTTAGGAGTCTGAAATATTAAATTAAAACAAAAAACATGACCTGCAATCTTCAGTTAAGTGAGACCAGACACTAATCTAGTAAACACAATCTTCTCTAAAAAACAGTAACTGGAATTAAAAACACGTCAATAATAAAATAAAAACATCTTTTAATGAATTAAAACACACACACACGAGATGCTTCAGAGTGACCTTTAAAGTGATCTAACTCAGAACCAGTGCAGCTTGGCGTGGAACACGGTGTCGGGAATCGTGATTGCCTCCAACAAATCCTGATTACCGAGAAAAGAGAATCAATGGAAGCTGGGCCAGGGTGGTCTCACCTTACCACACAACCTGACAGACCTCTGGATCCATCAGCTGCACACCATAATGATGCTTTAGGTGCGGGTCAAAATTTATCCCAACACACAAATGAACAAACAGAATCATCCCCACCAGTGTAGGATTTACTTTAATCTGTATGTTTCAGACTTTTTTAGACGGACTGACGGGACAATTAAGTTCAAGTCAGGTAAAAATGTTTTCCTTCAGCAGATTAGAAAAGTTTAATTATCACTGCAATCTAGTGCCAGCATGCACAGATTATTGATTTCAATCTCATCAGGAGCAAATGTGTCTCTTTCACACGGTGGCCCGTTAATTACCACACTCTAAATAAGCCTAATGATGCCAGAATGTCAGTCTGGCTGACTTTAGTACAGATTAACTTTTTAAGGTCAAAAACCTCTAAGCATTAATTACTTTTAAGTACTTTTTTACACAATTATTTCAATTTCTGGTCATTTCTTCGTGTAGATTGAGACCAAAAATGTTAGTTTGTACATTTATTTAGTGTTGCTGTTTTTTTCTTCTAGTATTAAAGTATACAAGTACACCTTGCAGTTCCCCTCCTAAACAACAGGAGTCACTATGAGGAAAATAATGCAACAGGAAGTGCTATTGAATTCCACTTGAATGTAGAAGTGGGAATTTCTAAGCTCCTAGTTGTAAAAAGGACCCATAATAAATAGAAACTAGACATCGGAAAGTTTAAGTTTATCAGGACAATCGCTCCATGTGGGCTAGTTCCAGGATAGCATAGGAGTAAGCCCCGCCCCTTTAACCAACAGGACTTTGTTTTACCTTAAAAACAATAAAAATAAATCTCGTAATTGTTCTAGATGTTGACCAGTTGACCGAAAGTTCCTCCCTTGCTGCTGTATGTTTAAATCTTAATTTTTAGGGATTTTTAGCTGTAATGATGTCTTATGTTACATAAAGTCCCTGTTACTGTAAAATTGTGTGGCACATTATACAAACTTAGTCACCAGCCAATTTTCGCTTTCTACTCGATGTTTTATTGATATTCTGTTAGTTTTCTAGTTTTAGTCTTAAATGTTTTATTGCCTTATTTTTGGTCACCTTAAACTTTTAGTTTAATCAATAGCTGCGTTTACATGTGCTAAACGTCTTTAATCCGAACATTATTCAGATTAGAATATGACTATGCACATGGGCCCTGGAAAAATTAGTCCAATTATGTCAAGTGTTTACATTTGTCATACGTTCAATTGGAATAAATCATTTAGAAGAAGAAGAAGTAGCGGACTTCCCCTGTAAACAAACATGGCTGCCTGCATGTCAAAATGGAGCAGTACGATGTTCTTCACAACGTGGTTTTATTTTTAGTTCTTTAAGCACATCTAGCAACACATTTGTGTCCGAAACAGACCACTTTTGTTTCACACCCGCGTTGCTTTCATCCAACTTCCGTAGACAGCGACGTAATGTATGTATACGTACGACGTAACTGACATGCGCATTAATGACCCACAATTGGAATTAGGGCTGCACGATATTAGGAAAACCTGCGATATGCGATAACAGTGCTTAATATTGCGATATCTATATTACTTGCGATAAATGATAAATGCAGCCCTAATTGGAATAAGTGTTTACATGCACCATGATCGGATAAACAATCGGCATAACCCAGCCGTCTCAATCAGAATGAAAAGTTGATCCGATTGAGTTTAATCGAGTCAGTATTCCAAATGGCTTGTTTACATGATGCATTTTTATTCCGATCAGGCTTTAATTCCGATTACTGGTGTCCATGTAAACGCAGCTACTGTCCTTAGTAGAGATGTAAGAAAATATCGATATGGCAATATATTGTGATATTTGTTCTTGCGATCGATATTCAAAAGCTGTGTATCGATTTTTGTTGGAAGAATTTACATGCAAACATTTGTGTATTCTCTTTTCTTTTGGTGCAATTCAAACACTAGTTGGCAGCAGTGTGCAATGGGTTTTGTTTCCACCAATGAAATGTAAATCCCTCTGTTATGGTTCAGATACCTCATGTTAAACATGTTACGTATCAGTTTAGACTGTTTATTGAATTTTCCTACAATAGATTCAGTCTAAAAAAATTTGCTAATATCGTCTGGCTGAATGTATCGCAATATATCGTGATATATCGTATCGTCTCCCCTGTATCAGGATACGTATCGTATCACCAGAATTTTACCAATACACATCTCTAGTACTTAGTAATTCTTGGTTAGCCTTCTTAGCTATTCAAAGTACCACCACTAGTCACCAGCCGCTTTTAGTTTTCTGTTCAATGCTGTTAGTTTTCTAGTTTTAGTCTTCAATGTTTTATATGCAACTCCATTGTTTGTTTTTGTCTTTGTGTTGTCCGTTCTAGCTGCTGTAAAGCACATTGAGTTGCCTCTGTATGAAATGTGCTATATAAATAAAGCTGTCTTCATGATTCAATAAAAGCATGATCATGAATAAACAGGCCGGACTTTCAGCCTCACATTTTGAGTGAGGCCCCCTATAGTAGAAATACTCAGTATGTTTGCTATATTTACGCGAACCAACCACCAAAACCTCAACATCGATAAAAGCACACAGCTACAGCAAAACGGCGGCAGACGGCTGAAAATGTGACGCCGCTCATCTGAATTAGACACTTTTGGTTTCATACATTTGCACCTTTAAAACTGAAAAGAGTAGCGTGAACCACTACAGTCACAAACTTTTCTCACGTCTCCATGCAACGTCTTTTTTTTTTAAGTGCGACGACGAGCACCACGACAAAGGATGACAACAGTGCTAATGGAAAAATCTTTCTCACGCTGAGTCCCATGCAGCCTTGTGTTTTCCATTCATTGTGTGTACACGCTGCGTTCAACGGGTGCCTCGGCCTCCTCCTGAAACGCCCCCCACCCAGCCGCTGCTCTCTTTGTGAAGACGCAGAAGTCACCCAGTTTGACACCAGTCCAGCTAATTAGATGTGAGCCGAGAGACAGAGTGGAATTACTGTGACTACAATGCAGCCGTGGTGCACCGGGTTAGAGAAATGGAAGGGTGCTGTGAAACTGTGTGTTGTGTGAGTGTTTCTCTTGTGTAGACCAGTGGAGCAGCTCTCCTCCGAGTGAGTGGATTCAATTATAGATTATAAGAGGATGTGTGTGTGTTAGAGGGGTAAACACACAGATTAAGAGAGTTGAGCTGAATGGGTTATTAGTGGTGAAAATGAAGGACTTGAATAATGAAGATTGGGCTGAGACCTAAGAGGAAAAATCTTTGTGTTTCTGTCGTTCTAAGGAGGGGTTTGACATGGGGGGGGGGGGGGGGGGGGGGGGGGGGGGGGGGGGGGGGGGGGGGGTAATGAGCGATAAGATGACACAAGCTGAGAAAGTAAGTTTGGGGGAACAAGAAGAAGGAGGAAGCAACCAGAACAAAGCAAGAGCAAGACAAAGGACGACAAAGACAATTAAGGCAAGACAATATAGAAGAAGGATGGAGAGGAGGACAAGAAACCGCAAAGACAAATGTGGGTAAATGAGACTGATAATGGGGAGCAGTGGTGCATGGCCAGGATGATTGTTTTTCAGGGCCTTCGCTAAATCGAATGGAAGATGTGAACAGGGGCAGATGAGTGAAGCAAGGGTTTTCTTTTTGATGGAGCAGCTCCACTCATGACACACCACCTTAAGAGGCGGTGATGGCTGTCGGGAGGAACACCTGCCTCACCCGGAGATGTATTGTCCCCACACGTGAGATGACAAGAGGTCATTAAGATGATGCCGAAACAAACAGGTAGCTGATGCAATCTAGTACACATGCTGAGATGAGAAATGGTCCTGCCACGGGTTTAGAGCCAGGTCGAACAAGGTAAACGGTGATGTCATCATCTGACACGAGACATTTTCCAACGATTTCATAAAGGCAACGTCTTGTGTGGGTTTATTATTTCAGACAGAGAACATTACGTCATAAAGCACTTTAAAATGCACCTCTCTTCTTTTAAAATTTAATTAACTAAAAAGTTTTGCTGAAGTTGCAGTCTGCGTGGCTCGACTAGTATTTGTGGTTTCCCAGTTTCCCTTTCTTCCCAAATCTAAAAGTTCAATTCTGCAGATAAGTTACTGGATTCTGTCTGTCGTAGGGAAGAAACTGGCTACTTGGTCAGTGGGATGAAAACATGATGTATAGTGCATTAAGCTCAAGCCCTTTTTAAGCCGGCAAATCAGCATAATATTACTGCAACGTGTGTCTTATGAACGTGCCATCACGTTGTGGGAATTTTGCGGCATTGGTGCTGCCACGCTTGATAGTAATATTGCGGCTTCGCCGGTCTTATAGACGCACATTAAGCCTTTGGCGCAATAGAGGGTGGTGTCATGACCACGTGATGAATTAATGCGGAGCTCCGGCTGGGAATTATATTGAAAATGAAAGTAAACACGGGCATAAGTTTCGTTTTGTAAACAGAACCAGCTGAGATGATAAACTGGAGCGATGCAGAGCTCCGGGAGCTTTTCTCCGTTAGATCTGCACCTCAGATCATCTGACAGCTCACAGGGATGGTGGAGCACCTGTAGCTGCTTGTGGAAAAAAACAGCTTCGATTGCAATAAAAAGCAAGTTATGTCTAAGATAAACGGAAGTCCGCGACAGCGCAGAGACCGCCCCTATACCCCCTTTATGCCACCATTGCGTAATCTTTTATAAAATGAACATGATTGTGCCACTTTACCGCCACGGTCTGAGCTCTTATAAATGACCCAACGCTCCTTGATACCGCCTTAGCGTTGCGGCAAATTGGTGGCATCGTTTTATAAAAAGGGCTTCAGTGTGTTACACAAGAAAACAGGAGACAGCAATTAATTTACAGTATTTTAAATTAAGCTCAATGTGCAAAAGACTGGAGCTCTTACTGTGAAGGGATTGGGGAAAAAGTTGTACCTCAGTTCCTCTCTGCGTCATTGAAAAACAAGGCTTGGTCTTTATTAGCCGTTTGATCCCATAAACACGCGCTCTTATAATCTTTGATTAGGTGATAAAAGTAGGCCAGGTTTCTTGGCTGAAAAAGGTCAAACACTCGGTGAGTTGACCTCAAGTTGAAAAGTTTCTTTGTCTTTAGGTCTCGTCTGCGTTAGGATGGAATAAGAAATGGATAAATAAATCACTGTTTTCCTCAGCATTAACAAGCGCATTGCTACAGTCCATCGTAGTAAACCTCTAGATTTACTTTCCTGTCTTGAATTCTATACCTCGTCTACAGTCATTAACTTTAAATCATGACTGAAACAATGACAACTCCGATATTTACACTGTTGGGTGGCTGGGTGTTCCCTTAGAGATAACACGAGGACCTCCGTCAGCCAAGGAAGCTCAAAGAAGAACCACTTCTCATCATAAGAAGGTGGTTCAGGCATTTGATTAGGCTGCATCTTGGTTGCTTTGGACGTTGGAAGCTTTCCAGCTACAACTGACTTGAAGACCCGAAGGCAGATCTTGATTCTGCTGAATGGGTTATACATCCCATCTGGTCTGGGAACACCTTGGGGTACCCCAGGAGGAGATGAGTGTGTATAACTGGGCTCTGTCCTAGACTTGTTACCCAATTGACCTGACCTTGGATAAGTGGTGGGTGGACAGATGGACACTCAGCTGTTCCCATCACTTTCACCAATTTAAAAATGTACCTTGACCACGAACATCTAAAATTAACTGCAGAGTTGGTCTTCTCTGGAAGCTTGAAAAATGCTTTTCATGCATCTCCTAGAATATGTTAAACAGTCAAATCATTTATGCAGTTTTTAAACATCGCGGTCGCCATTTTAACAGACTAATAATGTAAAAACTGTAATACTAATGTAACTATTGGAAACGGCCATTTTTTCATTACTGTTAATTTGTTATTGTTAAGGTTTGTAGAAAGCTTCTTTCTTGTCAGGATCCTCTCCAGCTAGCAGACCTTAATTTCTTGGTTCTTTACTTCCAGGGAAGGAAGACCGGTAAAACACCCAAAAATGACCATTATTCAGTAGGTTGGTTTTAAATTGGTTTATATAGAAAAAGCCTGGGAAATGGTACAAACAAGACACTAAGTGTGTTTCCTTTATCGGAACTTCAAGGTAAATTTACAGGAAGTTCCCGACATGAACTTGTCTCCACTTGACCGGCCGTTTTCCAAAACTTTCTGAGTACCTGATCAGGGGTAGGTACTCAGAATGGCCCAACGCTGGGTGGGAACACTGCCGATTGGTTGTAACTCAGTCAGAAATGATGTCAACTCAGAAGGAAATAGGAAATGCATATATGTGGCAGTAACCGTTATTTAGGAAAACACGAGTTGTTAGAGAGACTAGCGATGGAAGCCATCGCTGCATATAACATAGCAAACATAAACGTGCCGACTATTGTTGCTTACTTCATTGCTGCTTCCTCCATTGCGTCAATCTTTGTTTACTGCTTTTGACGCATTTTGCGCTGATCGATGACGTAACTTACTGCGCAGCTATCGCGATGTGCTGACGTTTCATCAAATTCCTTACAGGGCCGAATATACATGGAGACAGGACAGCTTAAGAGGACCGGGGCTTCGGATCTCTCGGTCAATTTCACGCTCACAGATTTACCCTGAAGTTTCGATAAAGGAAAGGCACCTAATGTGACCCCCTGAACCCACTCCTAATGGTCGTCAGTCAAAAGGGCCCTGAATCCTCTCATGCATTCGTTTTTATCCTCAACTTGGCCCCACCCACTTGGTGATATGGTACATTTCTATTGGATCAGTACATGGAAATGTGTAGAGATCTGTCTGCATCACAAATCTCATCTTACATGAACAAGATGTGAAAATCATGGGTGTTGCTGCATCTGAATACTTTCTGTACTGGACAGATAAACATTGGTGACATGATCTAAGTCATGTCCCAGATCAAATAAATTATGCAACAATTTAGTTAAAGCCTAGCTATTTTTCAGTAATAATGCCAGTAACATATTGTGTCCCTAAACTAATTTATACTCAGTGACTTTATCTGTATCCAGTCAAAAGCTTGGACCCTAGACTGACCGGATGTGTGTTTTTGTAGAATCGGGCAGCCGTTCTATTCCTCTCCAGACTACCTGAGATGATATTCCATGTTTTGACCGGCTTTATCTTTCAAAGGTAATAATTTCATGACTGATGCTTTTCTTAGACCTGGCTCATAGCCAACAAAAGTAAAGAAAGCAGGCCATCATCATGAGGATTGCATTTAATGTCAATCAAAGCGTGCACTCATGGTTCAAGTTCAGGTTAACCAGCTACAATCTCCACCGCCGAGCTGCAACTAATGGGAAATTTTTTATCAAAAACAAACAAAGAAAAACAAATCAAATAGCAACTGTGCAGACTGGAGTGGAAACTAATGCTAAGAGAAGGAAATAAAACAACCGCCAATTCTATTCAGCTGAAACCTAAAAATTACTGGCAGACAGATAAGGTAGCGCCAGCTGAAATTGCCAAAAGATATGCGGAGTGTGTTTAAGGATGTAAGTTTAACTGAGTGGAACTATCAGTTGTGCGGTTACATTGCTGAGTCAGTGCACAGACAGTATTTTATCGAGGGACTTGAATCGTACAGACGCCCGGACACTGCAGCTCAGCACCAGATGGGAGGCTGCAGGGGAGTTGAAAGTAAAACCACACGTGGAACTGTACCGATGCTTTAACAAGGTGACTTTAACCAACATGGCTGAATATTTGGATGATAAAAGCTGCTTCAAATTCAGCGGCTCCAGTACCATCGAGCTTTCACACTGTGACAAACAGCAGCGAGGCATGTTATGATGAAATACCTGAATCGCTACCAGGATGAAAGCGTCCACCGACAGTGTGTCCTCACACTCAAACACTGATTATTATCAACGCCTGAAAGGTAAAATAAAATTGGACAAATAGCCCGTGATTTTCTATTAAAATTTAAAACTGCCTGAGGCTTGTTTGATAAAAAAGCTCTTTTTTTGTATTCTCGCTGAATTCTCCTTGAAAGAGAGCAGATACGACTACACCTGCTAATCAGACCTTACTGGATGTCGCTCAACGGATAACACGTTATGACATTTATGCCTCTAAAGTAATTTGAGAACTTAAATGACAAATGTTGAATATTTCCTGCCAAAAAAGCAATAATTTTCTTGAAATAATTACATTTTCTAAAGGTCTTCACACACATTCCTGCATTTGTCAAACATCTAAAGCTATATTTGTACGGAGCACATTTTAGGACATCCTCAGGTCTCGGGGAAACATTGACATCAAGAGCATAGAGGTTTAATTAAAAAAACAATCAGACTTCTGACTAAACAGATAAGAAAAAAGGTCTAACCCTGGTTTTCCACAGGTTGAGTAAGCAACGAGTAATCTAATAGAAGCATTTTGACCCCGAGCTCAGGGGTGCAAGCCTTCCCTTGGGGAGTGATTCAGATGCAAACTTTTGGCAAAAGGGTTCTGCGAAGGTGGTCCCAAGACGTCACGAAATCTCTGGATAATTGCAAGACCACGCGTGACTTCAGGAGTTCATGCAATAACAAGCAAAGAGGAAGACGGCAGCATGCATCCAAAAAGGTCTGTGGTTTACTTCCTGTTCTTTATACCTTGGCTACGGAGGTGTCTCAAGTATTGACCTACGGTTTATTATTTACCAGTTAACAAAAAATCGGCACGTCATATTTTTGAAAGTTGCCAGATGTGGCCCTGCTACCGTGTTAAACTTCTGTCTGGCCTGATCTGAACTGCTGAGCTTGATGCGTTTTGGAATCATAAAACGTAAAATCTAGACCTGAATGTAGCTGAGGGACGGTGGAAACGCAACCATTTCCGATAACAACAGCTATTAGATACATATCAGATTTCACGGATGATATGAGACGCTCGAGCATCCAGAAGAAAGTTCGGGTTAAGATAAAACATCTTCAGACAATACACTCTCATACACAGGGGCCTCAGAGAAGCCTCCAACAGGAGGAGAAGCGAGCTCTTTCATGTCGGCATTTTTCCAGTTAGCTTGTAGCAACACGAATAGCAAACAAACGCTGGCGGGAGTGAAGCAGACGGAATTGAAACAGGATATGCACAATGGCTGAAGGAATGGACAACAACGCTGCAGCACAGCTTATTTGGTATGTACTGGACTGTTTGATGGTGGTACGCGTGTTACGTTGTGGCGATGATATTCAGACGAGTGCTACTGCAGTGTCGTCACTTACAGAATGCGAGCGTCCAATCGGTTTAGTTCGGCTGACCCGTTTACATGCAGAATGAATTCAGATAACTACCACATTATCTGGATGCTTCAGCCCGATTACAACCAGTTCACCTTCAGCCAGACTAACGCGTTTACATGCATTTAAAAAAAACAACGCGAGTCTTTTTAGGGCAATACGTGTAAACGCGCTGAGTGGCAGAACATAAGATTCAAGCTCCTAGCATTATTTACTGTTATGTAAATTTCTCAACCTAACTGCAACTTTACATAGCATGACTGTAGCAAAAGTACTGACAACGGCGCCACCTGCAGGATGCCCATCTCTGAGGCGCTTCTATCCAAGAGCGTTTTGTCTGACTGCGTTTTGTTCGACACCATTTGTCTTGAGACCTTTTTTAAACTGTTTAGTCAGAATTCTGATGGGTGTTTGAATAAAATCTGATATTTTTTCTTAATTATGCCCTAAAACGTACTCCATACACATGCACACTTTCTATATCATCTAGATCTAGATCTCCAGAGATCAGGGGGGTGTACACTTTGCATTAGTTGTGAAGACAAACTCTGTACTGCTGCTTGTACTTGATACAGAGTTCTGCTCAGAAGGGAGTTCATCCAATTATAAACCAAGATTTGTCCTAAATCTTTTTGTATAGCCTATAAATACTACTGAAGGGCTGCAGTTCTTAGCAGAAAAGGTGCTTTTTATATGCTGCATTTAGCCCAAAGACACCAATATATTTGTTTTAAAGGATCTTGATTTGCTACCGTGCTTTTACACTGGTTCAGAGTCATAAGCAGAGAGCAATTAAACACCAAGGGTGGGCATTTGAGCTAAAATAATCAAACTCAAGAGTCATTTTCAAACATTTAAAATAAAATTAACACATAAGAGAAAGTTAACACCCAACCTGAATCATGGGCAGCTCATTGGCAACCCAGGTGTGGCAGCAGGATTTCATGCACCACAACATTTCTGCTGGTTAAGGCAGCAAACCAACAGCCTTCTGGACTCAGGGAGTCTCTCCACTGATTATAAAATGTTTTCAAACAGTTCCAGGTCAGTAGATTAGAGAAACAGATTCATTTATCAGTTGTATTTCTGTACCTGTGGTGCTTTGGGCGTGAATAAATTGCCTCACAACAACCAAACATCTACAACTGTGGTAGAAGCTGCAAGTAGCTGAAAGTAACACGTCTAGCAAGAATGCAAAAGGAATGGAACACTCCATCATGTAGTAATCGACCCTGGATAGTTCCAGAGCTGCAACGGAAAAAAACAAATATATATATATAAAAAAAACATTGAGTAGCAGATCCAAAGCAGAAACGCAGATCCAGTGAAAAAACAGCAATAACTGAGAAATGTCTCAAAAGTATTCTATCCTTCCCGTTTAAGGTTATAACTCAAATTTAATGTCAAATGATAGAATTAACTATATAAAATCAAAACTAGAGCCTACCCTTGATATTTACCATCAGAAATGGGAATAAATGGTTTTAAAAGCTCTATAAAGTACCCTCTCATGTTTGCACATTTGGGAAAAAACGCTGCAGGCAGGAAAACCGGCTCCATGCAGCCTGAGTTTTAATAAATAAGGTCCTTTACTGCATGCAAAAAAAAACCATATCTGGGTTAAATTATGCATTTTGCTTTAATAAATTCTACAATAATTAATTTGTGCTCACCTAAAATCTCCAGCTATATTAATTTAGCTGCACGCTACTTCGCTGAGCAGGTCTGATAATTGGTTTATTATAAGTTGACACCTCGGCTTTCTAACACTGCAGACGACTGGAACAAGAGGCAATTTTGTTAACAGCGTGATTTCTACAGACTAAGAGATAACAGGAGATTAAATAAACATACCCACTGAGCTAGAATGATGTGAACTAACAAATTCTAAGGTTTTCCTTTAGTCACTGCAAAAACAGAGGATAACCTTGACTTTTCTGTGCTTCTAACTGAGGTAAATATTTTTTATCTCTATTTAGCTCACAATGCTGTAAAAAAGCATTTGCTCCTTTACAGATTTCTTCTGCTTTAACTATTGGTTTTCATCACATTTAAATGTTTCAGATTAGCAAACACGTTTTTATGAGGCAACCTAAGCATGAAAGAGAGCTTCACATTAGCTACATGGGCACAAGTAATCAGAATGAACGTCCTATCAGATCAAAAATTCTTTATGTAAACACGTCAGTCGGAATATTCTCATACGGTCCGATTGGAATGAAGTTTCATTCCGATTGACGTCCAATGCCATTCGGATTGTTGGAGTAAAATAATGCCCACTGCACGTGTGCAACTTCAGCGTGACGTCTTTCCGCTTTTACAGACGCTCAGGAGAAGTGGAAAACATGGCGGGTCTGTTGCCGACACTATTTTTTTTACTGGAAACTCTACGGGAGCTCAATATTATTGAACGTCTCGATGGCCGAAAGGCTAGAAATGTCGAGTTATACACTCAAGTGCATCTAAAGATGCAGGAATTCACCGAAGTATCGACCAAACCAAAAACTATTTTTTTCTGATTGAATGCTTGGTGCATGTGTACTCACGGCATGATCGGATCATTTCAGTTAGTGTCCATGTAAACAGAAATTTGGGATTTCCAATCAACCAAGATTTGAATCGGATAGGGAAATTTGGCGCATGTAAACGTAGCTAATTTTAAGTTTGTGCATCATGAGATCTCGTTATCCAAATATCACTATTTCAACAATTTACTAAACCGCAACTGGTCTGAGCTACACATGTGAGAATAGGGGACGACACTGTTGACCTGTGGGCTAACAGTTGGAAGCAGAAGATACGATGAAAACTTTGTATGAAAGATGAATCTGAAAGAAATTTCCAAGGCTTTCAGCGGTAAACAATGTTGGATTGTGGATTATTTTATTGGAGTACTATTATTGGACCCTTGGCCCATTTTTGTTCAAGGTGACTCTTTTCTGTCAATGATGAAGCGTTGAACAGTGAGTAAGTTTGCATTTTCAAGTATTTTGACAAAAGCGTATGATTGTATCATGTAAATAACTGCTGATTTCAGCCAGAGGATCATTATTTACCACCACTGGTAGGTAAAACATCAATGAGTTCAATGTCAACAGGATTGGAGCATGACCTAAAGTGTTGTTTAAGTGTTTGTAAAAATTCCTGTTGTCTAATATTGCTATCGATATTGGAGGGTTAGAAAGAATCACAATGTGAATTTTTTCCACTACCGTGCAGCTCTACTTTAAACCCAAACAGGCCCTTCATGGAAAAGTAATTATCCCAAAACTTAACCGGTTGTAACTGCATTTAAGTATTTGTGATGGCTGGTAAAGAGTCGCACACATCGCTGTGGTTCACCTTAGTGTTTTAATTCAGTCACATTTGAGAATTTCCTTGCATGAACAGCTCGTTTACGGAAAAACGTTTGGTTCAGAAAATCCCAACAGATCTACGTCACATTGTCACTTAACATTCATGGACTCACCCATCTTGACTCACGACGGGGAAGGCTGTTGTTGGTTTAGCGTCCAGTAAACAGCAGAGAACGTCTGGGGTACGTAGAAGCTAACCGTTAGCATTAGCAACTCCACCACACAGCAGAACTCCTCCAGGCTTGTGTTATTTGTGGAGATAAAACATCAACGTTGCAGAGCAAACAGAGTCAGTGGTAGAGTCGTGTTGCTGTTAGCCAATCAGAGGAGAGATGGCCACATATCAGGAAGTAAGACTCCAAATCCTGTCTTCTGAAAATACTGTAGCGGCCCTGCCCGCTGCCAGGCGTGGCAGCGGGCGCAAGGACTTCTGGGAGTGGGTTCGGGGTTATTTTAGTCATGTTTTCTGGTGTTTTGTTTAGTTCTGTTGGTTAGTTTTATGTTAATGTCGTTTTACTTTTAGTTAACGTTCATTTTGTGTTGTTTTTAGCCGGTGCCTGTTGGCACCGTGAGTTATTTTTGTATGTCGGGGAATGGGGTGAGGGCTGTTCAGCTGAATAAATTGTTCTGTGTTTGCTATTTGGTGACTCGTTCTTGCCGCTGCACAACACACCCGCTAGATGGCGTCTAAAACCGCTACAATACTTTCTCCTCCTGCTGAATTCCACGTCCTCAAACAGGTGCACCGTAGCTTTTTTTCCCAGAGAACAACTTACATCACTGCAGATGTATAAATATATGAGTAAAATTGACATTTGAAGGTCAGAAGTTTCTGTTTATGTGATTTAACTCATTCAACAAATGTCTAGCTATCTGCAGCTGCTGACCAGAATGCACACATTTGAACCAGTGGATGTGATTTTATTTCTTGCCCCACTAGAGATCTAAAACTGTTCTAGCTTAACTCTAATGGGAGGGGAAAAGGATGCAGATGAGAGTGAGACGGAGGTTTTTTAATTCTACAGACAAACACGTATGAAGCCTTCATGTTAAAATAGCTGCAGGGCTGCTGATGCAATCCTGTCAAAAATACTCTTTCATCTTAAAACAGGTCGCTGGGAAATATCCTGTAAATATCTGAGCTGGATGAAAATAATGAAAAAACTTCAGTCTGTGACAAAACTCGACTCGGTTAAGATCAAGGACAACCCAAAAAGATGCTTTAATCACAGGAAGCTCAAATGAACAGAAAGTAAACTAGATGTGCTGAAAACGACGCGTTAGACTCAGCTTACTGCGTTTTTAAAGCACTACATGTATTTTTAAAACAGTTTAGCAAATTGAAAAGAGAGGGGCTATTCCACCTTTAACTCTTCCTTTCTACTTGAAAAGGCCATGGCGTTGTGAAGGTTTTTAAGCACAGTTTGTTGTATCCTGTGCACCACCGGGCCAGCAGAGATCACCAGCTAGCTTTTCAAAACTGCAGATAAATTATTCAACATCTGAGGCAAAGAAGACTTGAAAGCAGCACTACAGAACCCACGTCCTCTGAAGAGTCAAGACTGTTTCATCTTTTCTAGACCTTTTCAGCTCAAGAAAACAATTTTTATTTTGATTCATTAAAAAAAACTTGTCTACATACCCAGAGATAGTAGGTGAACTGCAGCGCAAAGATGGCGATGCCCTCGTTGTCGAAGGAGCCAGCCACCGAGCGCGAGATGTAGCCGGGGACGATGGCGATGAAGCAGGCCGCCAGGAGTCCCGCGCCCTGGTTCCACAGCTCCCGCGTCAGCAGGAAGGTGGAGATGGCGGTCAGGCCGCTGAACACCGGCGCCAGGAACACGCACACGTCCCGGATGTGGACCGTGATGTGAAGAAGGTTGAGCACGTAGTGGATAAGGCCCGCGGTCACCATTAGCCCTGGATATACCTGAGGGCAGAGGAGAGAGGGGACGTGAGGAAACAGGAAGAGCAACAGAAAAGCTGAGAGGGTGAGAATGCTGAGGAGAAGATCAAAAAGGGGGAAGTTTGTTTCAACTATCAGAATTCATCTCTGCATCATCGTTTCAGTTTTATTTAGGTCCAAAGGCTAAAAGGTTGGTAATAACGAGGTGGGAATCTTCAAGTTTCTCTCCAGAGCTACGGGTTGATGAGCTAACGGCTAGTCTGAATTCAGCTAAGACCAAATTGTGTTGCTAATGTCTTAAAACGGTTCCAAATTCTAAAGCTTCACAGTCACTTCTGTAAATTTCAATCTAAAAATCTTTACAGCAACATCAATTTAAAGGTGCATTAAGTAAAAATGAAGACTGACATCCAGTGGTCAAATGTGGGTACTGCAGCCCATAAGTTAAATTGTAGCTCATCCCCACCAGCGTGTGAATGTGTGTGAATGAGTGGATGACTGATTGTGTTGTGAAGCGCCTTGGGGGGTTGTAGAACCCTAAGAAGGCGCTATACAAATACAGGCCATTTACCATTTACCATTTAAATAGATAAATACATTTCACTGTTTTATCGAGTTGTTGGTAATTTAAAAAGTATCTTGAGATGTTTTTAGAGGCGACCATTTGCTTCTAATTCACCGTTAGCATTGTTAGCTCAGCCTCTAGCCTTCTTCACCCGATAGAGTAAAACAAAAAGATGACGTGGCTTCTCAGGGGTAAAAGAAATAACTTCTCGGTCGCTCCTGTTTACTGGCTTTGGATCTTTACTAAACGCTGTGTCCAATTACAACATGCTGGCTTGGCAGCGTTAGCTCTGCGTAGCCTCGGCAACCCCGCGGGCTCACAGATTGTAAACAAAGACTTACGTCCCTCTTTGGCCTTTTTGAAAGGAGAAAAACTGACAACCCCCCAGCCGACTGAGAATATCTGTTCCAGATTAACCTTCCTTCTGACATGACCGAGACATTAGATGGTTTAATGATTTATTCACTTTAAAATTCTTACTTATTGTACCTTTAATTTGACACATTTATTTAGAAAGACTAAGACGGTCGTGCAGGACGTGTCACGCACGCACCAGAGGTAGAAGAATCTCCATATTTCCAGGTAAACTGATGGTTGTGTGAGTATTTACAGATCATGGCCTCACTTCACAATAAGACTGAACGTTATTATTTAATAAAACAGAAGATTAGAAAATCCCTTTATTGTCCCTCAGTGAGGACATTTTGGTGTAAATAGTTAATTAGGTTGTAACGGTCGTATAAAGCATTTTATACGTGTTGATACAATATTTATAGGACACTTCACGTTTGGCAATAAATAGGTCAATCAGTCTTAATGAACTGAAACTGCTTATGGGATGTTTCTAGCTAATTAATGTAACTCAGAATCTTATAAACTGGAACTAATAAAGCTGCATAACTCAGAATGAGGTTTTAGGGAATGAAGCAGATTTAAGACAGCAGGAGTCCACTGGCTACACATGGACTAGCTGTTAGCGCATCAATCATACAAGATAAACCATCTGAAGGAACCTCGCCTTGCCTTGCCTGCCAAGGCACTGCCTTGCCAGGCCAGATGCCTTGCTTACGAGGACACTGTCCTTCCTTGGTCAAAGAAAATGGTTAAATGGAACAGACTTGTCCCACGTGACCGCGGCCGGCCAGAGCCCGCCCCCTGCTTACGCGACCTGTTGATGTCCCTCCCATCATAGTTATATTAAGTTTTAATATCAAGCCTTTTACTTGTTTAATTGTGTATATATTGGTTAAATCACATGTGTAAGTGAGTTAGTACCTGCTAGCCACCGAAGCTGCAACTACTAAGCAACTAACCAACCATAGATAACTGCTTTGGATGTAAATAAACATTTTACATGTAAGCCCAACAGCTACAATTAGTTGACTTGCATTTAAAGTGGAAATTTGCCCCCGAAGTAGCTGCTGCCGGCTCCTGATAACATCTGTTTGAAAATACCGCACTGCATTCTGGGAAATTCTTGACCAAAAGAAGGCACCAAGGTACCTCTCATGTATCCTTGCTCAATTAGCTAAACGGCTAACAAACGGAGGACAGATGCCTTGGAAGCACATGAACATTGGAACCGATTGGAACACGCCTTGGTGGTTCCTGATGACCTATCTCCTAGGCAACCGGGGCGGGACCAAGGTATCAAGGCGAGGTTCCTTGAGATTGAGGAAACACCCCATTTCTTCACACAGAAGATGTTCAGGAAGCCATTTACAATGGATGACACCAATTATTATGACTTTTACACAGAAACTCTTCAGGGTGGTTAGTATTTCTATAATTACTGAAGAGTTAAAGTTATTTACAGTTTCAGCTGATTTCTCCTAAACGAGCTGCAGCTTCTCTCCAGTTCCCTTTAAAATAACCCAAATTATTCCCAGGCAGACGGCAGATTTAATATTTTTCTTCTCCTCAGACTCATGTGAATTTCTGCAGCGAGCGATTTAAATGCTGTGCTTTAATATTCCTTTTCTTGACAACGGAGGGTTGAATCCAAAAGGTAACATCCATAAATATCCTGACTTTTTATTATGCACAGCAAGTCTGAGCAGTGGAACTGTGCCTAATTGTAAATTGCTGCTATAATTACATCCAGACTCATTTTGAGTTGATGACCTATCTTCCTGTAGGGTTTTCTGGTTTGTGAAGATGCGTGATCGGTTTTTTTTTTTTAATTAATCCAGAGAAATCTGCAAACTGGACTTTCCAATGAAATATATTTGATCCATATTATGAATGAGTCTTTTCAAGTTTTATATATATATCCCACATGTGCCGCTACACTCCGCAACTTAATGTACAGATGTATGTGTAGGTTGAGGGATTCGGAAAATGCTATTATTTTGGTATTTTCCTCGACAAAGAGAAGCTCAACTCGCTTCTTTTCTAAACTATGGAAACACTGGCACTGCTGCTTGTATGTTTGACCAATCTGTTGGATTATATTATCTGTTTTTAACTTTTATTGGGTTTTATGTTTTTAATCATGTAACGATTTATTTTAATGCTTTTATTTCTTTTATTCTTTTTTTATCTGTTTACTCTTTTACTATTTATACTATGGACCGTATTGTGTCTGAAACAAAGTTTGATGATGATATATATATATATATATATATATATATATATATATATATATATATATATATGATGGTGTTAGAGTTTAGCTGTGGCTCTATGTTTAAACGGACAATGAAAGCATAAACGTCTACATGCACATCCACAGCAGGTCCTTCTGAAAACACAGAGCAGAATTTGGAAATCCTGCAGACTCGCTGACTCTGCAGACTCGATCTGAAAACGACTATAAATAAGTTCTTAACATGCGGCTGTAGCACCACAACAGAAGAAGCAGAACCAGGAAACGGCTCTGAGAAGGGAAATAAAAAACATTCTTCTGCTACAGGAAGAGAGGACATATGGACACAGTTACTGAATATGTGAATGTTTATTATTATACACTTGGCGACTCGCATCATGCACAGTAAACAGATCCTGCGATTTCATTAAAAAAGCATTACGAACAACCTATGGATTGGTTTGTGTGATTTTTAAAATCTAAATAGGGAGTTCATAAATTAGATGTGTTACAGCAGGTGGGTGGATGTTGGCTGTTTTGGGCGTCAATAGCAGGTAAATGTGGGAGTCAAACGGTTGCATGGGGACAATTATATCTGAATATGACTGATTGCATGCATTTCCATCATGTCTGATTGAGCAATTTGGCATTTATTTTGCAAAAAAACCTCAAAACCTCAGCTTAGTTAAATTAAATCAGACTTGCGTGTTATCGAGGCTGAATGTTCTCTGCAGCCAGTCGTCTAACTCACACCGCACAACAGGAAACAGGAAGTGGTTACGAGAAAAGTGCAAGACTATCTCAGTGTTTCGGTATCACTCATTCTGGGTAGTGTAGAAATTAAAATGACATATTCCATTTTTAACATCCAGTAGTTTCGTGCTGCGTAATATTTTGTGTTATTCTAATTCTGCTAAGACTCGCTGTGGCAAATCAACAGATCCAATATGTTAATTTCAAACCTAATTTCACTAATTAGGAGACAAACAAGGAGCTAGTTTAGCTGTGGCAGAAAAACAACAGAATAAATATGAAATTAAAGCCGGAGCTCAGCTAGGAGGCCTGGACACCAGAACCCTAAACCGCTCCTTCAAAGTCAGCAAATATGGAAGAATGAAAAGTTCTTACAGCTACAAAATTTGAAGGTGGTGTAACATATCTTAGTCCAGATGAATACAATTTATGTGCTTAAAGACCAAGTTCATTTGTTTTTTGCAACATATCTGCAGTGGTCTTTAGTACAACTGAAAAAAGGTACAGTGGAAAATAAGCTCTGGCGCTCTTGTTTCAGGAACTAGAAGTGAGCCGGAGGAGAGCTAAGCAGAAGACGGCAGGATCTGGAGTCTTACTTCCTGATATGTGGACATCTCTCCTCTGATTGGCTAACAGCAACACGACTCTACCACTGACTGTTTGCTCTGCAACATTGATGTTTTATCTCCATAATGTTTAGCGTGCACGTGAAAGCTGGAGTGACCGTTCATCTTTCAAAAATAAGTAAAAAGGAATTTTCTCGTTGAGGTGCATGAGGTAAGAATGACGTGGTTAAATTTGGTTACTGCAGTCCATGTATCAAAACAAACTAGTTCGCTCTGAGCAACTGTTGCTAGCTACGGATCAGCGCTAGAAGGTTCTAGATGACGAGTGAAGACGAGTCATACGCGGTAAGTTGATACGTAGATAAATACATTTCATAGTTTTATCTTTGGTAATTGATAAAAAGTAGCTTGAGATATTTTTAAAGCCGATGAATTATTTTCTAATTCGCCGTTAACATTGTTAGCTCAATGTTAGCCTCTTGGCTTCTTTACCTGATAGAGTAAAACAAAAAGATGCAATTACTTCTAAGGGCAGTGATATACTTGCTGTTTAACCTCGCGTTGGCGCAGGCAGCAGGCTGCGTCTTTGTTCATACACTTGCTGCTGCACAGCGCTGCACTGCATGTAGTACCGGCGTGTTCCACTAGGGGGCAGACGAGAGAACTCAGACCGGATAGAGAGCCGGGGCAACCAAAACAAACATGGCGTCAATAAAGGAAATCAGTAACTGGTTAATTTTGAGATTACAGCAGAAAAAAAGACAGCAGCAGTATCGTAGATGGTGTGAAACACCTCTAAACCAGAGACGGAGTCACCATGGTGAGTGTGTCTCGCTCGTTTTGTCAACTCCACCTACTGGTTGCTCGTATATTACAGCATTCGGGCGTGTCGTGTTGTGTTAATTTCAGGGGTCGCGCACAAACAACGCTTCAAATCAACACAAGCTACGCGTGGCAGCCATTTTAAACATGCGTCGCTAAACAGCAAGTATATCACAGCCCTTAAGGGGTAGAGGAAGTAACTTCTGGGTCTCTCCTTTTACTGGCCAACACTCTGTACACAATGCCAGCTGGTATCGAATTGCTAAGTGTTTGCTGTAGCTGTCTTTGCAACGCCGCTGGCTCAAATGACTGGCTCTTAAACCAAGAAGCATGGAGGCGGGACATAATGTAAACAAGGACTACGTCCTTCTTCTGCCTTTTTAAAAGACTGGGAACGCCCCATGAGGCTGAGAAGGAAATCTGTTTCAACCTTCCTTCCAACGTGACTGAGACATTTGACTGTTCTGTGATTATTTTAACCATAAAATTCTTACTTATTGCTCCTTTAAAACGCTTTTAAACCAACAGCTGACACAGGCACACATTACCTTCAAAGGAAGGGCAAAAACACGTCAAAAGAGCTTTGGCTCATCAGAAAAACAAGATAAACTCTGTCTGGGGCTCTAATAGGTTATAACAGCAATTACAGAAAGTATTTGAATTTAAAAATAACCCTTTTTCACATCTTGGCTGAGTGGCTTTGGTCAAAATGTCCCCGACAGGACAACCTGGACAAGCGTCGTTTAAAACGCCGAGCGAAAACAGAACGCTGTTCCTCAACAGAATGTATAATTACCAGCGTCCTCGGCTGAATCGAGCGGTGGCCTGTGTAGGTGAGGCCTCGTGGCCTCTGTCTCGTCTAACCATGAGAAGAGATCCAATTAGAGCTCGGTGCTGTTCGCTGTCCAGCAGGCCTGTACATAGAGTGATTCTTAATGTGTGTTTGCTGTAGCCTCAGATCATACACATCTACTAATAAAGTCTGGTCTTCATCGCTCCAATTACACGACACCAACATGACCCAAGCTTCACCAGATGATCCACGCTGCTCCGCTGGAAATTAACCCTCTCTTGCCTCTTGGCTTTGAGGATTTGATTCTGTCTAATGGAGCTGTATCCCAGATTAATCCTGTAATTATTAGACATTAAGAACCTTACAGGTGTGATGACGACTGTTACATATCCCTATAATGAGGTCTGACTACAGAAAATCCATGAATTATTTATAAACACCTTTTTATGAATTGATAGGGAGGAAAATGCAGCTTTCTCATTAAAAAAACATTAAAAAGTGACAAAAGCAGTTACCAAATATGTGCTTTAATTGTCCTCATGGAGACAATGAGAGGGCATCAGCTCGACAGCCTGCTGTTGTTATGGACTGACACATTAAAGGGGCCTTCTTTTCTTATTTGCAGCTCAGATAGAAAGAGCAACTGACAGTCGTCCTCTGGGGAGTGGAGGGTGGGAATAAAGAGGGAGAGGGCAACTGGACTGGTCTGAGAAGACAGGCACTCAACTGTCACATTAACGGATATCAAATCATCCGTCTTCCAAATGATGCAAGCTATCCGAGTGCTTAGAGACGTAATGTTTATACACAATGAGTGCTGTCAAGATCATCTGTGACTCTGAATTAAAGGAGGAGGGTATGGTGAGGATAAGGGTTGGATCCAAGAACAAAGGCTGGAAGACGGTCCAACAGCTTTACGGTTTCCTCAGCGGCGCTGTGGCTAGACTCTCCCCGTCTGAGATTAATGCAGCTCTTCACGTTTTAAAAGCAAAGGCTTGATCCAAATAAGAGCTCTCATACAATCATTTGATGAGTTTGAGGGCAGAGGAGGAGGTGAAGTGAAAATTATGTCTCTGTGAAGCATCCCCAGGTTCAAAAACAATTAAAAGTAGTGCTGCTATTGTGGCTAATTTCCTAAATCGATTCAATTCATAAGCCTCTGAATCGATTAATCACGATTCGATTTGATTCGATTCAATTCAATTCAATTCAGTCTGGTCTTCATTATTTATTGTCGCTACTGCGTGTTTCTACTGATGTGCATTTAGCGTCTTTTTACGTTCTTTTCATTTAGCGGATTATTATTGGAATTGGGTGTTGCTGAGGTAGAAAACGACGTTTCGACCGTTTAGACGAGCTTCTTCTCGTTAAGTAGATGTGCAGTTTGTGTATACTGGTACACATTAAGCATGTTTTTGGATTGTACCCGGAAGTTCCTGCAGATCCGGTCCCAGGTCAGTCTGGTTAGGGGAAAAAACAATCTCAGACCTAATGAATCGATTTTGCAAAACTTATATGAAATCGATCCAAAATCGATTGAATCGATTTTTTTTTACCAACCCCTAATTAAAAGGTTTCACAAAAGCCTCCACAGTGGAGCCAGTATCTCACTGGGATGAGACTTTTACAGATAAATTACCAACAACATTTTCGAGGGAATTTCCAAACTGCGTCAGCACCTTCCCACACTATGAACTCGGGTCTACGTGTCGAAACTCATAATGATTAAAAAGAAAAAAAGCATCTCTACAAACAAATCCTGCTTTGAGATGAAAAAAGTCTTATTTTACGAACTTTGGCGTTTAAATAATTAAATGACGTGACTGTTGTACTCAGATGGACCAAACATGTAGTTTCAGGTCATTCTCTAACTCAGCTCCACATAGCTATCAAGTAACAATGATAAAACGGAAAAAGTTTGAGAATCAAACATCCTGGTTTATCATTAATGGACAGAGTTGTGCATCTGAACCAGTTTAGAAAAAAACCGATGTATTTATCACATGTGCATGCACAGGAGTGCACCGATTTAAACAGGAGAAGTTGGGTACAGCCAGCGTAAATCATGAATATCCCAAAACCCAATGAATAGATGGGTTATTTGATGAATAATAGACCAACTCTATAGCCTTGCTCTGTCTTCATGCACTAGCCTAGTTTACATTTAAAACCACACAGTGACTTAACTGTGGTGTAATCAAGGTCGTTAAATGGAGGAACACGAGGTGGATTAAGGCTGCTTCTAATGCCTCGTGTCCACTGAGTGGAACGGTGAGGGTCAGCACGTTATTTAATGGTCCGGCGTACTCAGGAGAGCTTTTCCAGCAGCTGGACTCTCACTGGGCAGGTGGGATTAAACCTAAAAGTGTATTGTGGTGTCATACCAATGCAATGACAAAGGTGATTCAATTAACCATAACAATGGAGCCCAGACAGCAGATCGAGCTCGTTTTTGCCTGTTAGCTGGTGTCTTCTCGTCTTTCACATGACCATGTGTAAAAGGCTATGGTGAAACAGCTGCACTCTAGCGTTTATGTCTAGTGCACAAGCAGTAGCTGCGTTTACATGTGCAAAATGTCTTTAATCCGATCATTATTCGGATTAGAATATGACTGTGCACATGGGCCCTGGAAAAATGAGTCAGATCATGTCAAGTGTTTACATTCGTCATACGTTCGATCGGAATAAATCATTTTGTCATGCGCAATACACCAAAAAAGGCCGTGGAAGAAGTAGTAGCGGACGTACGCTGTAAACAAACATGGCTGCCTGCATGTCAAAATGGAGCAGTACGATGTTCTTCAGAGTGTGGTTTTATTTTTAGTTTTTAAGCACATCTAGCAACGCATTTGTGTTCGAAACAGACCCGTTTTGTTTCACGCCCGCTTTGCTTTCATCCAACTTCCGTAGACGACGCAACGTAAGAATACGTACGATGAAACTGACATGCGCAGTAATGACCCACAATCAAAATAAGCGTTTACATGCACCATGATTGGATTAACAATCGGCTTAACCCAGCCGTCTCAATTGGAACGAAAAATTGATCCGATTGAGTTTAATCGAATCAGAGTATTCCGAATGGCTTGTTTACATGACGCATTTTTATTCCGATCAGGCTTTTGTTCCGATTGCTTGTGTCCATGTAAACACAGCTTGTGGAGTTTTTCTGTCCCCAATCAATGGACTGTGTTGTGTGGCGCCAGTAGCTTCGCCCTAACAGTACCATTCCATTGTTCAATGGACCTACAGCTGAAGGAGGCCGAGGAATGGTGTGGTACGGGTCTGTAGCGTGGGAAACAGACAAAGTAGTGTACCGACCCGCACCGTATCGCTCAGTGGAAACGTTGCACTGGAGATTGATTCTGCCTTGAAATTACTTCAGTTGTGTCAAGTGTGGCTTTTCCATGATATTTATTCAGTTAAGTATTTTTATTCTTTGATATTATAATACTGAGCCTTCAGACTAAGTGAAAGGCCTTGGACTACTCACCATTTAGTGTTGAATAAGGGCGGATGTTCTCATTAATCAAAAATAAACTAAAGTCTGACAATGACTGAAGTTTCTGTCTGAAAACCGATTCCAGCACACCAGTTATTCACGACTATAAAGGAACTGAAAGTGTATTCCTTTTAGGTCATTACTAATATTCTGCGTCTAAGTACAGAGCAGTCATAGAGGGGATAGAAAGGTACATCGATAATCGTTTCATAATCACATCACAGCCTCTGAATTGAATCAAACTGTAATTTGAAACCTAGTCTGAGCTGCTGAGGAATCATGTTTCTGATAACCTGTGAACCATTATTTGAGTTTTGAAAACTCTGCAGAAGAATATTGAATAAACTTGAGCAAGAGCTCAAACCTGAGGTTTCTGGCTGTTAGATCTCCATGCATTTTGCATCGATTTGCATGCTGTAGGAAGGAATTTGCATTTAGCCCGACCAGGAGAATGACCCTCCCACCTGTTATCAAAAAGTCAGGACGCTCTATAAGGAGAAATGCCACTGACCATCTGCTGTCACACTTCTGCTGAGGCCAGCTGGGAGTTACGGACACTTTTATATTCACCATTTTATTCAGACTTCTGAGACAACTGCACCGACACATAACGGTATCTGGGAACTTAATAATTGACAAATGAATATATCCTTACAGGAATAAGCTGGTGCCTCGTTTTTATCTGTAAATTAATAACTGAAACCCAAAGCTTGAGAAAGTTAAAGCAAAGACATCAATAGAGGTTAAATCTAAGGCATTTTCATGCAGGATTTATTTTATTTTTCAGGGTAGCTTCAGAATTATCAAATGGTGAATTTTAATCCCATTTAGACTTATATTAGTTTTTATGGGAGTTATGTTACATATAGGGGTGCGATTAAAAAATGTATCTAATTAAATAGAGGCTTTGTAATTGATTAATCTTGATTAATCGCATTTTAATCGTTCAAGAAAATTTGCCCCAAAAGCAATGTTTTTACGGTTTTAAGGGCTTTAAGAGATAAATGCGTTAAATTTTTTTTTACAGGTTATTTTTTTCTATCCATCCATCCATCCATCCATTTTCTTCCGCTTATCCGGAGTCGGGTCGCGGGGGCAGCAGCTTAAGGAGGGAGGCCCAGACCTCCCTCTCCCCAGCCACGTGGGCCAGCTCCTCCGGGGGAATCCCAAGGCGTTCCCCGGCCAGTCGAGAGACATAGTCCCTCCAGCGTGTCTTGGGTCTTCCTTTAGGTCTCCTCCTGGTTGGACGTGCCCGGAAAACCTCACCAGGGAGGCATCCAGGAGGCATCCTAACCAGATGCCCGAGCCACCTCAATTGGCTCCTCTCAATGTGGAGGAGCAGCGGATCTACTCCGAGCCCCTCCCGGATGACCGAGCTTCTCACCCTATCTCTAAGGGAGAGCCCAGACACCCTGCAAAGAAAACTCATTTCGGCCGCTTGTATCCGCGATGTATTTTTTTCTAATTAATCAGAATTAACGCATTAAATTCACTCCCCTAGTTACATATAATCAGAAACATCATCAAACCCCGACTCTGAATGAAACGGACTAGTACGTTCTCCCTGCTCGCACGTTGACTTAACTGTAGTCTACTGAGGACATTTACATATTTCAAGTCATGTTCAAGAGGAAAATTAAATTACTTTGAAAGCTGAGCTGTGCAGAGATCAGTTTAGCACACTGTAATCTGCACCAAATGATGAATGTGTGAATTAGTCTGCAGCTTCTTTTTTCTTTTGCTTACAAATTAGTGAAACGTTCATACATGAGTGCAGCGCACAGCTCCGTTCTGGGTGTCCTTATCTGGATGCAGGAAAACAATCCTCTGTGTGGCCCAGGAGTTTTGCAAATGTCATGAAAATTAACTTAAGACTAAGCATCTTCCAGTTCTGATTACCTGTCTAATCATGAGTTTCAGCTCCTGCCTTGTGGGAAAAAGGCTTAAACCAAGAATCTGTGTACTGAAACAGAATCTGCAAACTAATTATTAGCCAGGCTTTGCATTTGCAATTACCAGTAACTGATTATAAATGATTATGAGGAATGAATGCTGATGAATGGCTTTTAGATTCTTTAGGCTTCTCGCACAGAGTTTAAAGCTGCAGGCACAAGGCTGGGCTCCCGTCTTGATAACACCAACTCAGTGCTGCACTGTGTTCTAATGCTTCACCCGTCTGTGTGAAGGAAAACCAGCAGCAGGGACTCCATTTATACAACAGTCGGCAGGAAATGAGTCAGAGGAATCGGATTACAAGCATCAGGGTTCAGGTTCCATCCAAGAATCCTAACTGGACCTGACTGGAAACATGTTGGGAGATATTCTCATTCATCAGCCACTGAGGACTTGGATTATGAAGAGCAGCTGAACTGTTAAGTAGCACAATTAAAGCAAAGGGTTGAACCCCGTGTGTGCACATAGAGTGTGTGTGTGTGTGTGTGTGTGGGGGGGGGGGGGGGGGGGGGGGGGGGGGGGTTGACAGAGAGGATGATGGATGGACTCAAGGTATTAAATCAGATGGGTCTCTTAGTTCACATGTTACATGGCTGGTGAGAAATGTATTCAACATGAAAGGCAGCAAAATGATACATTGGGTGAAATCTTCAAGTTGTAATTTGTAAAAGGTTGACTGGTTCACCAGTTGTGGATGCTGGTGAGAGCGGATGCTGCAGCAGCTGAAGGGAATCTATCCAGTTTACAGTTCGCTGCTGCTGGATTGTGACTTAAATCTATGATGCCTGGAAGCATCTTAGCGGCTCGGTGGATCGCCCGAACCGCATCAGTTAGACCCAAAGAACCGCCGCTGCTGCACAGGGGCAGGTTTCCTGGATGGGCGGGGCTAAAACCATCAGATCAAGATTTAGTTTGATTTCTCAAAGTAAATTCAAAATTTTAATTTCATCACCGTTTACTTGGAGATTTTGATCAACTACTTTTTTGTTTTTACTATTCTTGCAAGTTACTGAACACCACAACCAAGTTATGTCCTTCAGTAAAACCAGAAGGGAAACATCTAATGTAGCATTTAGGCTGAAACACATTTTGTTTTGCAATAGCGCTCTTATCAACCACTCCAGAACGTTTTAGAACCAACACAAAAACGTACAATCGCAATATTTCACCAGCAGTTTTAACTTGTACAGGTCCTTCTCAAAAATGTGCATATTGTGATAAAGTTCATTATTTTCTGTAATGTACTGATAAACAGACTTTCATATATTTTAGATTCATTACACACAACTGAAGTAGTTCAAGCCGTTTATTGTTTTAATATTGATGATTGTGGCATACAGCTCATGAAAACCCAAAATTCCTATCTCAAAAAATTAGCATATCATGAAAAGGTTCTCTAAACGAGCTATTAACCTAATCATCTCAATCAACTAATTAACTCTAAACACCTGCAAACGATTCATGAGGCTTTTAAAAACTCCCAGCCTGGTTCATTACTCAAAACCACAATCATGGGTAAGACTGCCGACCTGACTGCTGTCCAGAAGGCCATCATTGACACCCTCCAGCAAGAGGGTAAGACACAGAAAGAAATTTCTGAAAGAATAGGCTGTTCCCAGAGTGCTGGATCAAGGCACCTCAGTGGGAAGTCTGTGGGAAGGAAAAAGTGTGGCAGAAAACGCTGCACAACGAGAAGAGGTGACCGGACCCTGAGGAAGATTGTGGAGAAGGACCGATTCCAGACCTTGGGGGACCTGCGGAAGCAGTGGACTGAGTTCGGAGTGAAAACATCCAGAGCCACCGTGTACAGGCGTGTGCAGGAAATGGGCTACAGGTGCCGCATTCCCCAGGTCAAGCCACTTTTGAACCAGAAACAGCGGCAGAAGCGCCTGACCTGGGCTACAGTGAAGCAGCACTGGCCTGTTGCTCAGTGGTCCAAAGTACTTTTTTCGGATGAAAGCAAATTTTGCATGTCATTCAGAAATTAAGGTGCCAGAGTCTGGAGGAAGACTGGGAAGAGGGAAATGCCAAAATGCCTGAAGTCCAGTGTCAAGTTCCCACAGTCAGTGATGGTCTGGGGTGCCATGTCAACTGCTGGTGTTGGTCCACTGTGTTTTATCAAGGGCAGGGTCAATGCAGCTAGCTATCAGGAGATTTTGGAGCACTTCATGCTTCCATCTGCTAAAAAGCTTTATGGAGATGAAGACTTCATTTTTCAGCACGACCTGGCACCTGCTCACAGTGCCAAAACCACTGGTAAATGGTTTACTGACCATGGTATTACTGTGCTCAATTGGCCTGCCAACTCTCCTGACCTGAACCCCATAGAGAATCTGTGGGATATTGTGAAGAGAAAGTTGAGAGACGCAAGACCCAACACTCTGGATGAGCTTAAGGCCACTATCGAAGCATCCTGGGCCTCCATAACACCTCAGCAGTGCCACAGGCTGATTGCCTCCATGCCACGCCGCATTGAAGCAGTCATTTCTGCTAAAGGATTCCCGACAAAGTATTGAGTGCATAACTGAACAGAATTATTTGAAGGTTGACCTTTTTTGTATTATAAACACTTTTCTTTTATTGGTTGGTTGGAATATGCTAATTTTTTGAGATAGGAATTTTGGGTTTTCATGAGCTGTATGCCACAATCATCAATATTAAAACAATAACGGCTTGAACTACTTCAGTTGTGTGTAATGAATCTAAAATATATGAAAGTCTAATGTTTATCAGTACATTACAGAAAATAATGAACTTCATCACAATATGATAATTTTTTGAGAAGGACCTGTATTTTACCAGTAACATCAACTGATGGCTAATATTTTTAGATTTTACGTGATAAATAGTGAAAATATAACATTAAAGTTATTTGTTTTATTTATTTTATCCTCAATTTTGGGAACCACTAGCCTAGTGAACTAGACCAAATTCTTGCTTTGCAGAGTTTGGTCTAGGCACGCTTCATTGGAACCCTCGCAGCCTGTGGCTGTCCAATCACAGCTCGCTATAGTTTTGGTTGGGCCAACCACAGCACTCTATATTTTGGGCCAATCACAGAGCGGGAGTAGCCGATGACGTCAGCGCTGCGGCCGCGAACCCAAGCAACATGGCGGCAACGCCGGAGCCACGTTCTTTTGAAACGGCTTTGTCATCAACATTGGATTTTTTAGACTCCAACGTGTGTAAGTCTGTCGGCTATACTTAGCGGCTTCTTATTTTTATCAAACAAAGTAGTGCAATGTCCCAGTACACCTGATATTCACATGTTTTTCATACAAAAACGACAGAAATCATTGATGTTAGACGCCATGGCTGCCTCCCGCTATCCAATTGCGTGCTGACATTTTGAAAGACAACCGTAGATCCTGCCTCACGACTGAGAGCCGCCAATGGTTCGTGGCCAGACTATATATTCACATATATAGGATGGCTTGCCAGGCTAGGGAACCACAGTTTTAGACACTACAAATTAGGGCTGGGCGATAAATCGAAAATTTATCGTTATCGAAATTTTTTCCCATGTTACTAAATTTGGTAATAAAAAAATGAAAGATGTGTGTAGGTTGGTGACGTTCATGTCTCTTTAAGAAGCTGTACCTGCTCGAGTCACATGACAACGTGACTCAACGTAATACACGCGACAGCCCCATCTAGTGGACAACTTTTAGTTTTGCGCATACATGTAGTTATCGTCCCTTTATCATTATTGAGGTGAACTCCTCTAGGGCTGAAACGAATACTCGAATAATTCGATTAAATCGATTTTAAAAAATATTCGACTTTTATTTTGTAAATCAACGCTTTGTTTACTTTCACTTCCAGGTTATACAATTTTTTTTCCAGTTATTTAACACTACAATTGCGCTTGTTCTGTTACTGCAGCTCCAACAGCTCATACAGTTAGTAGAGCATGCAACAGGGCGAAAGCAAAAGGGATGACGACACCCAGAGAAAACCCCAAAAAGTTTCCAACGTGTGGGACTATTTCAATCTCAAGCCGATAGACAAGACCGCTAGCTTAGCGATAATCACCATTGTTAGCTGGTAAACTAAATTTCTTTCGTCTATTTCAGGAATCAGCTTCAGTTGACAGATTGGCCAGGGCAAATCCATCCTTCACAGCTAACATGCTGCTGAGTTAAAGAAAGCAAATGAAAAAGAGCTGAATTAAATAAATGTTATAGAAATATACTGGTTGACTTGTTTGTCCACAACTAGTTTTACTCCGTTTACATTTTTACCATATTTTCAAAGCTAAAAATAAATATAAAGTCTTATCCGATTATTCGATTAATCGATCGATTATTGTGGCAAATTAATCGATTAAAATAATCAATAACTGCAGCCCTAAACTCCTCAATATACCGTGATGTTGATTTTAGGCAATATTGACCAGCCCTACTACAAATTTGCTAGAAAAGAATTGAAACATTGCAAAATGACCAGTCGGGTGGGTTTATGGTGGGGAAACTTACTGTGCCACCAACAATTCTGCCCAGAGGGTACCAGGCCCGTTCATCAAACCAATTGAGGAACTCGAAGAAGCCATTGGTGGTGAGATGGTGTGTTGATCTGTAGTTGAACCTGAAACAAAAGAAGAAAAAGAGATTAAGGTGTGTGAAAACATTTATTTGGCAGATTGGAAAACAAAGAAATTACTTTATTAGCACATGTTTGCTAGGATAAAAAAAAGAAGCTCCTGATTCATTTTGTGAGTCTTTGTGGTGAAGCCAACAACTCTAGGGTCAGCCATGGAGAGATGAAAGGGTTTCACTCATTTGGTTTATTCTTTCAAAAACAAAGCCTGCTCGCAGCACAGATCATTTTGAGTCACAGGTGACACGAACACAAAAGCAGATCTGGTGCTGGAAAAGAAAGAAAAAAAACCCTGATTTATGAAATACGGTTTCGAATCGGCTTTAATTCAAACACCAGCTGAGGTAAACCGAGGAGGTTGGAACTCTGTCAAACAGCAGACTGAAAGAGCTGACACCGTAGGGGAAAAACAAAAAAAAAAACTGTTGCTGAGGAGAACGAATTCTCAGAGGCGGCTTCCTCACCACACAGCTAATTAATGTAGGATGCTTTATGGTACAATCAGAGGCTCAAACGCCCGGCGCTAAATAAACCATGCATAGAGACGTGAACGCATGGCGGAGAAGTTAGCTAAAGGCCAATTACCTGGGAGATGTATACCACGGAGAACATGATAACCTCATCTGTGACTAATAAGCTGTTATACACCAGAGAAAGGCTCTGATTCATATTTTATCAAGCAGGGCAAACAGCACAAACACCAGCACAGCAAGTGGAGCGCTTCTTATTTAGATCTGTGACTAAAACGATCCTACAAAATTACCTGGTACAGCCAAAAAGTCATTTATAGTTTTATCATGAACGCAAGTTGCTTTAATGATATCAACAAATTACTAAGAAAAAACGTGTTGTTATTTCTACTCATGTATTTTTACACTTATGGTAAAAATTCATACAAATCAAAGTCAAAAGGCTGAACTTTATATAAAAATGAATTCTATTACTTAATTGACTGCTGTAGTTTTGAAAAAGTATTCTTTGTGAGAATCCTTTAAAAAGAAAAACTCTGAAAGTGAAGTGATCAGAAGTTAGGCGTGGAATATTCTTTATATCTTGGGGGAGAAGAAAAAACTAAATAACAACAGCAGCGCCTCCTGAAGTGATTTTCAAAAGCTATTAAGAAGTTAAGAAGTGAGCTTCTCCTCTGGGCTTCTCAGGCAATCACATTTTTCAACAACTTGAGGTCTGAGTCTTGGCTCAGAACAGACAAGGACGAATGATCTCTGCAGCTGGAGCAAGAGTCACTCAAAAGAACACACAGAGAATATATTTGCATCTCAAGGTCTTGGCATAACGCACACAAACACCCAACATGGCCAGGAATGATTAGGTTCCTTACGATTCAATGTGATCAGGAAACTTTAACGAGGCTTTGTTCTTCCCGCCCTCACATCTGAGCAAAACAAAGAAACGTTTGAAGTGGTTCTATAATTAAAAACCACATTCACCTTGTTGTTGAACAGGCAGCTTAGTGTCTAATGTAGCATACCAAAAAGTCTAAGCCATCTTTGACCCGCTTTCCTACGCAATCTAGTAAGGCTATAATGGTTGCGGAGGAAAGATTTGTTTTGAGAAAAGCTGGTTTAATGCGTCATAAGTTTAGAAACACACCCTAAAATTTGCATGTCATCACCTACTTCAATGTCGGCAATATATAAATGTAGGTGACGGTAACGTGGTGTCTGTAGGTGATGGTAATGCTAACCATAGAACAACGCTAGCCCGAGCTATTGCTAACACTAGCCCGAGGTACTGGGCGTTTCTCAATGTCAAGGCGCCTTGCTTACGAGGACACTGTCCTTCCTTGGTCAAAGAAAACGGTTAAATGGAACAGATTTACCCCACGTGACCGCAGCTGCCCAGAGCCCGCCCCCTAAGCGCTGTTTACGTCCCGCCCATCATAGTAGACGTATAACAAGTTTTTTACTTTTTTTAATTGTGTATATATTGGTTCAATCAAATATGTAAGCGAGTTAGTGCCTGCTAGCCATCGAAGCTGCAGCTACTAAGCATCTATCCAACCATAAATAACTGCTTTGGATCAAAAAAACATTTTAGATATAAGCCCGATAGCTACAATTAGTTGACTTACATTTAAACTGGAATTTTGACCCTAAGTAGCTGCTGCCAGCTCCTGATTACATCTGACTGAAAATACCGCGCTGCATTCTGGGAAGGTTTTGATCGAGAGAAGGCAACAAGGCAACTCGCATGTATCCTTGGTCAGTTAGCTAAACGGCAGCCAAATGGAAGACGGATGTTTCGGTAGCACACAGTGGAACAGATTGGAACACGCCTTGGCGGTTCCTGATGATGTACCTCCTAGGCAACCGGGGCGGGACCAAGGCATCAAGGTGAGGTTCCTTGACATTGAGAAACACCCATTGCTAAAGCTAGCCCAAATACTAACCTTCTTGTTGGACGTAGGGTTGCAGGGATTAGCCGGTTTGACTATTAACTGCGTTGTGAAATGCTGCAGTTAACCCACCGTAAAGACTTCTCCAACACCGCAAATAAAAAGACAATAGCGCGACCCGCACAGACCAAAACGAAAGCGTGAAATCTATTCATTTAAAATAATCGTGGTAATCATGAAACCGTGATTATTTCTCCGACTATAATTGGGCAACAAAATTTATAATTGTTGCAACCGTAGTAGGACTAGACAAAAATGACAAAGAAGAATGTCGTAGCGAACATGTAACATTCCAGGATGCACCGGGAATATCCAGACTTTCAATGAATGCTACATAGATCCATAGCTCACCTATTCAGTTGTCAGGATACTTTACACAGTTGAACAGAGTTTCTAACCTCAGGAAGTGTCATTGGGCCATTGGGGTCAACCAGCCAATCAGAACACAGCTCATTTAATATTCATTTAAGTGGCCAAGTGGGCATGGTAAACCAGTGTTTCCATTGTAGGGCTTTATTATGGGGTTAAGTTTCTAAGCTACATAGAGGCTCAAAGAACAGCTTTCAATTACATAAAAAAGTTGTTTTAGAACTCTTTAAGATAAAGAACTGAAATTTTCATCATCATTCAGATAAATACAAACATGGAAACAAAATGATCTGATGGAGTTTCTGTCCAGTATCTTAAATTCTGCTTTCTATCATTCATAGAAGCAGCACAAATATTCACTCTGAAAGTTAAAGAAAAAAACTGCATAAGAGACTATTTGCAGCATAAATGGCATAGCTGACAAGTATGAATGAGTGTATAAGCTCGCTTTTGCAACTTTGCTCAGCAAAGCTGCAAAACGTATGGCCATTTCTCTAAATACTGAAGCATGCAAAACAAAAAAAGAAAACATCCTACAATGACACAAAATGGAAAGTCCAGTCAGCCAGGTGTGAGGCTTTCTCCACAGAGATGCTCAGAATGTAGATGGAACTAGTCAGGCACTTCAGACTCATTGTTCTGCAGCTGTCAAATCAGCGAGGCAGAGACAAAGCAAATTCCAAGAAAGCATTCTCAAAGACAACTCTGCCAACTGCCACGCCAAATCCACAAAACCCATTTTCCATCGATCTCGTGGACAGCTGAACTGAGTGCTTCATCCCTGCCCTTGTCACTTTGATGGGGCAGATAATGTAGCTCTGCCAGCCACATTAGCAATTTAATGCATAGCTGCCTGTATAGTTTCAGGCCACAAAGCCTTTGATGACTAGCAATGCCCCTGCAGCCTCTCTCTGCACCAGCAATTTAGCTCCGAGACAAACCTGACATCACAACAACACGGCTCTGGATTGATGTCTGCGAGGAGGAAGGAAAACTGTGAAGCTCATCTCCTCAAATAATAACAGAAAATAAAAGCTAGGAGTGGCTGAGCTTTAGGTCACTGCTTGTTTCAATGATTAGCAGTCTCCCGCTCAAACAGGACCACCACCATGACCTTTAATGCTGTTTATGAGGCGGTTACTGCATTTCATCTTCACCAGCAACATAATCAAGTGTGTCTTTTTCTCGCTGGTCCGTGTTTGGCTCTAAATAGACTTTTGATCCCCCTTTTGACTAATTAGCAACATCTGTAGCATCATGAGTGAATAGCCCATAAATAATTGAAGGCCTATTCCTTGAAGGAATGCACGCTGCCTGCTGCTTTTCATACCAGACTTTTAAATTAAGATCTTAGTTGAGATAAACAAAAGGACACCAATAAGATGGGAAGACTTGAGTATTATCCATATTTTTCGCAAATTGTAAAAGTTGGTGTGATGACACTGAACCCTGGTAAAGATTATACACCTGAAAACGATGTATACTTATTTAGTCGGCACCAACGAAGTACGAACAGTGTCCTAAATCTTTAGCCGTACCCATAATGTCAATAGTTTCAGTGCAATAAAAGGATTACAACCCTCCACAGCTTCCAGACATCTCCACCGTTTATTGTTCTCCCAATGGGACGCTTTAGTAGTTTTATCTGCATGATAGTTCACAGCTCCAGTCTTTTCAATTGACTCAATCTAACACCTTGTTATGAGCTAGAAGGGTCACATTAACTGGAGGAATGGGCAACAGCGCCTGCATTAACCTCACAGCAGCGGGTCCTCGATTATAAAATCAAAAGCTCAAAATGATTTCAGTTGAAGGCTAAAGAGGGCATGTTTTTGAACTTTAGTTCAAAATTACTGCAATATCATTGCAAGTCCTCAATTTTGACTTCACAGACTGATTAAGGCAAGAAGCAGGTGTTTCGTCAATATAGGAAAACGCTTAAGGCGAAGAGAAAATAATGAATGTTTTATTTCAGCAAATGTCCTAAAAGATGAACTGAAATGCATTTAAAACCTGTTCTGTGCAGAGGAGTGGATTCTGTGGCTCGTTTGATAAGAAATTCAATATTCTACGAAGAATCTGAATCTAAACTTTCAGGGGGATGTCTCCATAGAACATAAACAACCAAATGTCATAAAGAGATAAACTCAAATACGAAGCTAACCGACCAAGCATTTCCTAATCTTTCAAAGGCAAAACTACCAAACTTCAGTCAGCGAACAGTTGCTGACACAGCAGAGAGTTTTGTTTCAAATGAATGCAGAACACAGATGTCATCCTTTGAGTTGAAGCTCTCCAGGAATTGCAATTCAACTCTAACAGTACTTAAAAACATGTTTGATATTGATATGTGACCTCTCCTTCGACTATCTCAATAAATGTTTGGACTAATCCATGTCCAGTTTTAATTTAAAGTACATCGTGCTAAGGATTCATCTATGAGAGTAGGGATGTAAGAAAACATCCATATGGCAATATACCGCAATATTTTTTCCTGCGATATATCAATATTCAAAAGCCGTGTATTGAATTTTTGGAAGAATTTACCTGCAAACGTTTGTGTATTTTCTTTTATTTCAATTCAATTGCCAACCGCTAGTTGGCAGCAGAGACTGTTTTGTTTATTCTGAAATGACTTCTGATAATGCAGACGTTAATTACTCCTTTTATTTTTTACTTAAAGAGCAATGAGTTTTGTTTCCACCACTGAAATGTAAATCCCTCTATTATGGTTCAGACACCTCATGCTAAACATGTTACGTATCAGTTTGGACTGTTTATTGAATCTTCCTACAATAAATTCAGTATAAAAAAATCACTAATATCGTCTGGCTGAATGTATCGTGATTTATCGTATCATCTCCCCTGTATCGTGGTACGTATCGTATCACCAGAGTTTTACTAATATGCATCCCTATATGAGAGATAAAGATATTTAAGGGCAGCAAAAACAGGTCAAAGTGTGGATAGAAAACTAAGATGTGACTAACTGCTCAACAAAAACAGGACATACAACATCCTGGTGTTTTATAATGGAAACAAGATCTAATATTTATTAAAAAGGAAAGTCAACTGAAGGATGTTTGGATAAATATGAGGAAAAAGCAAATCTAAAACATGTCTTAATTAGCCCCAGTCCCACAGAAAATCCTCTTATCCGATGAATAATGGATGAACATCCGATATTAACAGCAACCAGAAAGTTTTTGTTTTGTTTTATATTTTGTAGCTTGGTGAGATGCATCATCCTGTCAGCATGAGAAGAGACAAACTCGTGAAAATCGAAATAATCCCAATTATTATCTTTAAACACATTCCTATTGACAAGTCTACGAGAATAATGCCAGTTGTGCTCCAGGTGAAAGTGGGACAACTTATTAGACAAGTTTAAAACAGAATTGTTTATTATCCTCCTATACCTCTGCATGAAGACAAGGAAGAAGATCCCTACATAAATCACTTTGGTCTGTAAAAGAAGATTGTTAGGAATTTATTTTTAGACTTTGAGACCATCTATGCTGCTTGCTTCGATGTTCAGTCTGTGGAATGTTTTTGTACACCCCAGCCAGTCGAGGTTATTTGAAGACACTGATTAAAATAACCAGATTTTTCGTTCCTTGTGTTGTTCCCTCTGTACACAAGCTTTATTTGCACCTATGTGTGGTTTAGAGGTTCTATAGCATTGGGTTCAATATAGAAATCGAGCTGAAAACCGGCTCCAATGCTATGAGATTTGGGAGATTGACGCAGCTTTTGGAAGGCAGAAGTAAATAAACCCATTTATGCTCAGCTTTAAACAGAAACAGACAGAGCCTTCTGTCCATCCTCTGCCTTTCTTGTCATATTTCAGTAAGGTGCCAGAAAGCTTGTAGATGCGTACCGAAATGCAGCGAATGGAGCGATTCCAACAGAATTGTGGGGGCAGTGTTGTGCAGGATAGCTGACAATAGCTGCGTTTCTACTAGATAAGCTCCGGGACATTGCTGGGAGAGGGGAAGGTGACGAGGAAAATACACCTGCTCTGTCCTCTCAGCCTTATTGCTAAGACCTCAGCACACCGCGACCGTTTCAACAGTGAGTGAGATCATTGATCAGCACCAGAAGGTGCTAGCAGGCATAGACGTCAAATCACATCATATTTTATGCCATTCACAGAGTGTTATAAAAGTGGCGTTCAATGACCAAAAGAATCACCATTTTTATGGTACGCTGTAGCAGACCAGAAAGCTGCGTAAATTATGACATTGTGAAGGGATTTCCACAGTGGTTTCTGGCGTTGGGAGCAGAGATAGACCAATATGGGTTTTTCTATTGGTTGATACTGATGCCAACATGCAGAGTTGATGGTCAGCCGATGTGTGCTGTCAATTTTTATAGCCAATATCAAGATGTTTTCTGCTTTATTCGTTTACTAAAATGTCCCTAACAGTGGACGCATTACATTTGTGAACTTAATCAGTTTTTGAACATTGAATTTCAACTGCTGAATCTTAATTTTGTGCACTGCTCAGTATTAAAATCAGATATTTAACCAAATAGTTCCAGAGCGCAGCCACAGCTGCAGCTCACCGCTCCCCACCACGGGGATGGGTCAAATGCGGAGATGTAATTTCACCAGTGTGTGATGATGACTTGGGACTTTGACTTCCCACTAAGTGGGTCCCACAAGTCATGCCCAGCAACTCTACTGGGCCATTTCCAAAGCAGGTGAAATGGAGATGCCCACACTGTGAAGGCCCAGGAAAATTACACAGAAGCTCCGATAGTGGAAACAAGACCAGCAAAAGGAAAAAGACAGAAATGACAGAAGTTTAAATAAACAAGCTAGTGCATTCTACTTCTACATGCCTTTTAATAGTTAGGGCAACGCATAATATTTTATAATTCATTGATCCCCCTGGAAAAATTATTTCTCCATATCCAACCTATCCCTTAGGGGCAGTGGGCTGCCATATATACAGCACCTGGGGGCAACTTTCAGGGTTCAGTATCTTGCCCAAAGATACTTTGACACATTTAGGTGGAGTTGGGACTGAACTGCTCATGTCCTAATCACCTACCCCAAACTACCCCAACGTTCTACCTTACGTACCATCTACAACAGTAAGAGAGTAAATCTTTATAACGTTTACACATACAAATCATCAAAATAATCCTTTAGCTAAAGATGAGCCGCACTTGCTTTATAAACTCAAAATAGACTCTTTATAGTAAACATCAGCAGTAAAGTAAGTGTTGTAGTAGCTGTAGGAGTGAGTGAGAAGTGGCTTGTTCAGGAGGACGTTCCAAATTGACAAGACATTTCCTTCCTGCCTCGCTTTAAATTTACCCATCAAAATTGAAAGCCTACGCCAATTTGTGCAACACACCTGCCAGGATTTGCATGGCATGCCAGAATCCGTATGCATCCCACAGAAAAGTGATCAAATCCACAGGGTGCATGCAGATCACAGCAAGAGCAGACTAGAAAATTTATTTAAGACTTTCCATCACTTTAACTTTATCTGACTGATGAATTATCACAGAAAACTAAATTTAACTAGTAACTTTTAACTAGAAAATTTACAAGTTGCCACCAGCTACACAAGTAGACTCTTTTTGAGAGATTCTTTGCCTATTTAAATGCAACCCATCCATTTTCTCTCATCCTCGATGGATAAATTCCCTTCAGATTTAACTGTTTTAACAACTCACAAATCCTAAGTAAATGGCATTAAGTTGAATTTAGTAACTTCAGCCTCTTTTGCAGAGTTCTGCATTTAAGATGCTTTTAGCAGCAGCTGCATGTTTAAAGTTTGCAGTGAGTCAGCAAACAAGTTCACCTTGGAGTGCTGATAATGTGGTAGCACACAAAGGTCTGGGTCATCTTATCTATTAGAGAGAAAAAAATCAATACTTTTCATCTGCTAGTCTAGACAAATGAATGACAGCAAGAGGAAATTTGTCCCAAAATGCTGCGAGACAAACCCTTGGAGGCAGACCGGCTCTTATTTGACAATTTGAAAAAAGATTTAAAAATCCATCGCTTGTACACTCGTTTTACTCTATCTGGTTCTTTTAGGTAGGTATACAAATGCCTTTCTGTATATTTAAAAGCATCCAAGATTCCTAAAGTGTAGTTAAATCGTTTGAGTGAAGCAATGTGATTTTATTTTTGTCAAATGGAAAACAAATTGGGACAAAACTGAAAGAAACCTATAGGATCTATTACAGGGGTCTGCAATTTGTGGGTTTGGAGCCACAAGTGGCTTTTTGGCCTTCCAAACTTGATCTTAAGAACTTCGGCTGAAAAAATGATGACTTTATATTTTATTCAGGGAATAATTCCATTGAATTCCAACCCAGAATGACACTAAGGCCTTTTCCACACGTAGCCGGTTTTTTTAAAAAATGAATATCCGCCCTCCCAAAAACTAGCGTACACACCACCTCGTTTTTAGAAAAAACTCCATCCACACGTAACCGCATAAGTGCATTTTTAAGCACATTCATAGGCATGCCAGACCTGTAGGTGGCAGTAGTTCCCCCAAATCCTATCCATTTCTTCTTCCTGCTCAACTTCAACAAAACATGAAACATGGCGCCTAGCTAGCTTGTGTGGACCGATAAGGAGGTAGAATTGCTCTTAAATGTAGTTTTGGAGTATTAAGTCAGCAAGCGTCAAAAAGGGCTTGGACGATTGATAACGCGAGAACAGCTTTGAGGGCATCCGTGTTGTAGCGTAAACACAAGTCGCACATGGGCCGTCAGCATTTTTGTCGCAGACAGTGACGTTGCAAAACCTAAAACTCAAGTTATTTCTGTCCACACAGAAATGCTGAAAACGGAGAAAACGCAAATCTTCACTTTGGCCAGATTTTTAAAAAAGATTTGTCTTCGTTTCGGAAATCTGCATTTTTGTGTGGATGTCGGGCCGAATCGTAGAAAAATATCTTTGTTTGGGAGATACCCGGCTATGTGTGGACAGGGCCTTAAAGTTAGGGGTGTTCCAAAAAGGGTACTTCACGATTCGATTCGATTTCGATTATGGGAGCTTCGATGCTTCGATTATAATGGTTGTTGGTTCGATTCGATTACTGGTGCCACGATTCTTCGATTATTGACATTTTTAATGCTTTTTTTCCATACGAGATTGTCTTCTTCTTTGTCTACATTTGTAAATAAATAACCCATCAATTAACTCAATTCCTCTAAAACTACTCTCAGTAAGTAAATACTTTTTTTTTTACATTTAACTATTTTTCAAAGCCAAAATCTTATTTTATGACTGTAAATATCTCTCAAAAATTAAAAGTTAACTTTTTTCAAATAATCATATAGCAGCTGTGGCTCCAAATAAGTTTTATTCCAATGAACTGAGGGGAAAATGGTTCTTTGGATTGTAAGCCAGGTACTGTTGGAGGTTTCTTTTCTGTTAAAGGGGAGTTTTCCTCTCCACTGTCACCATATGCTTGCTTAGTATGGGGATTGGTGTAAAGACTCTGATACTAGTCAGTGACTCCATGCAATCTGCTGGGGTTCCTTACATAGGAAACATTTTTCTAATTGGCATAATGAACTGAACTCTATTGGAATGTTTACTTTCTAAGTGCCTTGAGACGACTCTTGTGATTTGGCGCTATATAAATAAACTGAATTGAATATACTTGTTGACTGAAGATAATCATTTCCATTCATTTTACGTGTCTTTAATAAACTGGGGGATGTGTGTGTACACATTTTTGTATTAATGTCAATACAGTAAGAATAACAAAGGCAAAAACTCAATAATGACTCGTATAAATGAACTAACTTGTATTCATGTCACACTTGGTTCCACAAGAAAAGGGAACAGAATCCCATTTATATAAAGCAACATGAGAGCTCCAAAGCACATTTCTATTGAGGCTTTCCACAACCAGCTAAAACTTGAAGGAAATGAGAACAAAACCGTCAGAGCGAAGGGAGAGAATTTAATTTGAAACTACATGTAAAAGGTTAAAAAGTTAGTGAAAGCCTATTAAAACATGGAAACTGTTTGGTCTGGTACACAGAATGATTTCACACCTCACAGCATCCTGCATTGTGATCTGCACAGAGATGATTTAAACTAAGTCTTGCAACAATAAGTCCAACAAATCAGACCATCTAGAGCTCGACTGTATCTTGTGTAGAAACTACACCCGAGGAAAATGGGAGCAATCCTGTTTCAATGCCTATAGCTTGTAAACGAGCCTGACGCAGCCATTCAGAAGCATCTCTACTGGGATCCAACAGATAATGAACTCAGTAAAAACTAAAGCAATAACAAGAGCAGGCCAGTCTGGATCAGGTGTCGTCTTATTCAGTTTGGGACTTCAGGGAGTTTTTATGTAATATTTTAACATTTCATTCTTGAGCCAGGCGTACACAGACTTTTTCACTCATGGCATTCAACTCCATCTCAAACTGTACAACTTCCTCGCAGAGCAAAGCTCACGATTTGTGTTCTTACACTGACCCAATGCTTGGATGCAACCTGACTGCTCATACTGTACGTCACAACACGCCAGACCTAAAAACGCCAGACCTAAAAACATTCTACAAATAGTTTTCACACAACACGTCGGACCTTCAAGTATAAAGACCCGAAGACTGCTATGTTGTTAGTAGGTGCGTTTCCTTTATCGGAACTTCCGGGTAAATTTACAGGAAGTTCCCGACGTGCGCTTGTCTCCACTTGACCGGGCCAGCTGAATGGTCGTTTTCCGGAACCTTCTGAGTACCTGATCTGGGGTAGGTACTTGGAATGGCCCGATAAAAGGCCTGGTGAAGACGCTGCGCGGGAACGCTGTCGATTGGTTGTAACTCAGTCGCAGCCAATGCTGCTTCCTCCATTGTGTCTTTGTTTACTGCTTTTCGTGCTGATCAACGACGTAACTCGGTGCGCAGCGGTCTCGATGTGCTGACGTTCACCACATTCCTTACGGGGCCAAATATATGGAGACAGGACAGCTTAAGACGACCGGGGCTTCGGATCTCCTGGTCAATTTCACGGTCACAGATTTACCCTGAAGTTCCGATAAAGGAAACATACCTATTGATGTCTGTTGTCCTTCAGGCTTGCCGTAGGACACGCAGGGGTTTATGGGGGTCGGAGAAGGAAGTTGAAAGGAAGCAAACCGATGTTTTGGGATTCGTTTAATTTGACAAACACAGCAAACAAGCTTTCTTGACAATCCTTGACATTGTGTGTGGAGAAAATTGTAAAAATAAAAATAAACGTGTTGACACGAAAATAGCTGGGAAGCCATGTTGACGCAGGCGCTGTGTAAGAAGTTCTGGTATATTTGGGTCATTGAGCTGATTCAACAGTGTGATACCCTCAAAGGACGAGCAAAATACAAAACATGTTTGATATTCGTGTGACCGCACGATTGGTGATCGGGATCTAGTCGTGAGGTTTTAACCGCTTCTCGTTTCCCCCGTATAGAACACGATGCAAAACTCACCCCAACCTAAAAGATTCTCAAGGGGAAAATCGGCTCAAAATGGGCCAAAAATGGCACAGTGTAACTTAATATAACACTATTCCTGGCAACAAGTTGTAAATGTGCCAAATCTTTGGCTTTGCATTCACTGTAAAGTGGGTTATTTATAGGTTTTGGCTGTTTTGGAAACAGAAAGGGAACTTTTTATGGCTGAAAAACTTCTAAAACTGTGGGATGTGTGCAGGGAATACAGCAAAGACAAATGCTCAGTAACACAACAGAAATGATCTATTAACCAACCGAGGCTGGTTGAGGATCGATCAGATCTCACAGAAGAAAGATGACAGGGACAAGTGAGAATTCTTTTGGTTTAGTTGGTTTTAAATAACTTTGATTCATTGGGCCAAAATAAAACGTAGAAGCTCTTTTCATAGTTAATATTCTGAATGCCCGGAGCTTATTCTGTCAGACTGTGCAAACTGGTTACGCTTCTCAAGTGAGCAGCATCGCCATGATTTCCCCATAGCTTAGCTTTCCATCTCCTCCCAGCATCCCTGAGTGGACTCAGACAACAAGAAACGGGACCGAGGTTTGGATAGGCAAGCAAGATTTTCACACATGAATCCCCAGGAAATAAATTATCTACGCCAATTAAGTCTCACGTCAGTTTACTGAACATATTTGGTTAATTTATGAATTTCTCTCATTAAAAGACTTAGAATGACTCCAAGAATGCCATCCCTTCACATCAACTTTTAAGCAAACTCTTAAAATATATACATGCAGCGTCGTGGATAGTTTCTTTTAATGACCAGAGTACAGTCAAGAGCAAAAGTTTTTAAAGACGTGTATTGACTCTTACAACGTTTGATTGCTTCAGTGCTTTAAAAATCTTTACTTCTCAAATGTTTCTATGGAAGACTGAAGTAGAATTACAAGCATTTCATAAGCTTTGGTTGTTTATATTGACAATTATATTTATGCTTAATATTCATCATGTCGAAGTTTAGACGTTTTTCATCTGTTGTTCCCTGAGTCGCTCAATTATCACTGTAATGGCATAATGCTATATAGTGGTGACACAAGACCACAAAGCTGATATTGAATGATTGGGAGGAGTTCCTCTAGGAGGACGTTTAGGTACCATTCTTTATTGATGGGTGTCTTCTGATGCTAAACTGTAAGTCCAATCTCTTGGCTGAGAAGTAAATGGTTATATGTATGGTGCCATGACTCCTTTTTCAGACACCTTAAACAATCTGGAAAGGGATTCAAAGAAAAAGACTGTACCTAGTTCTAAACAGTTTAATTCCTCAACCTTAAAAACACAATATCTGCCTGTCGATGTTTTGGACACCCTGAAGTCTTCTTTGCAGATGTGGTGAAAATTTAGGGGTTTTTTACTTCAAAGAGGTGCTTTTTGATTAATTTCAATCCATTTGATCACTCCTAAAACAATCTGGAATTCATGCAGACTACATCCTAAAAACAGGCTGCAAAGTTTCAACATTCGTTTCATCCACATTCATTCACGCAATGCAAGCCATCATTAATGACACGTAACTATTGCCATAATCTATAAATCCAAAAATGTTTATTTTTTCCAGACATGTGGTAATCATGACCAAATATGGGACCACACGTTTGAAAGCTCAAAGTTTGTCTGACGAACAGCTGATTAGAGGACTTAAATGCACCGAGTGCTTCTGTGACGGTTATAGCATGCTACATCAGTTCAGTAAGTTAAAAGCAGAAGTGTTCAACACTGGAGAATATGCCAAATAAAGTATTAACAGCAGGTGCACTTCCACACTCAATCTCCAGTCACCACTGAGTGCACACTGAAAAGGCAGGAAGCAGAGGTACCCGATCATTTCCACAGCTGATATTTAAACCCTAGCAATCCACACAATTTACTTTCCAGCTAGCTTAAAAGGGTACTTTCCAGAAGGAAGGTACACTAATTTCTAGCTGCGAGCATCTCATACCATGTTTTGGTGATTAAACATGACAGGAATGAGCCACAGGCAGAACATAAAAAGCCAACTCTAAAGGCAGTGAGCTGTTTTTTCCTTTCTGTGGCAGAAACTTTGACCCTTTATGGTGTTAAAAATCAAAATAGGTGGGTTTCTTGCCTGGAAACATTTGGTGTGGAGCCAAGAAGCAAAAACAAGCTTCCTATGGTGAAACTGCAAAGAACTGACTTCAATGTTTTTGCACTCTTGCTGACTTGAGATTTTTTCTAAATTCCTCAGTATTATTGTAACAGCAGTTTTACTTGACTCTGGGTAAATAATTCACAACATTAATACCGTAAAACTCAACGTTTCACAGAAACACGTTACAGCAGCTTAGTCTGAGATGGTGTTTGGTACAGATTACAATACTAGCTCAGATCATGCCGATTATACAGATAAACTCATCAACTATGCTATGAGAAATGAGCAGATCCTCACACCTTCAAGTGAGTAATTGGATGGCCTGGTATTTAAATGTCATTGAGAAGCCAACCGAACCGCTTAAAGGAAAATCTGCGTGAAAACGAGTCTTAAGATGCATATAATTATCTTTTGAGGTTATACAAGAGTTCAAATCTTAGGACCATGGATCCAAACGTTGCATGCTGGGACATCAAGCGGGCACTGCGGATAGTTTTGCTGCATTTGGGGCTCAAAGAATCTCAGTTTCATCAATTATAACAGCTTGGATCCACTGCACCCAATGTCTGTATTTCTATCAGATTAAATAATGTCTTTCCATCTTTTTGTACTTCATACCATAAAACATCTCTGGTGATGCACAGAAATCCATCCGTATGATCTTTAAAACACTGCAGAATGCGCATGTGCAATAGTAACAGTGAGGGAAATGCAATATCAGGGAAACGTAAGTAATTTAACATATTATGCTTCAACTCTTCTGCTGCAAAATGCAAAAGACTCACAGCTCTTATATGATAATCAAGATCGTTTGTAGAGCAGTGAGTCTGTAGGAAACAGGCAACAAAAGCTGCATTTATAGCAGAGTTAAGGTTGTAGTTATAGTTTCTTTACATTCAAAACTCATGAAAAACCTCTGCGTAGCTAACTTTTGCCACTCGAGTCTAGTATCAGCATTTCAGCCTTCCTGTCGTCCACCTGAGTAAAAGCCACCCAGAGCGGGAGCAGCCGTCTCCCTCTCGAGTTAAACGGGAACCTGAGAAAGACCTTCACGATGTGAGCCTCCTCTGTTTAAAAGACACAAAGCTTTCCCAGATTCTAAGCAGCAATACGAGCAAAAACACCAGCTCATTTAGGATTATTTGTTCTCCAATAAGTTGAAGTAATCCTGTAAAACCAATTATATTTCTACATACAGAAAGAGATCAGGAGGAAAATGTTGCAAAATATGTTTTTTCGTCCGATTATACAGTCTTAATTTATGTAAAAACCTGGTTTTAATGGAAAAAACTTTGGAATATCTGTCAGAAATATTAGTTTTTAATTTAGGTCACAATCTTCATCTGCAGCAGCCTGCAGTTGGTGAAAGGAAACATTAACTTGTTTCTTTTCTTGAACAATATTTTCCAAGCGGCAAAGCCAATAAGCCCAACTGTAAAAAGCAGGATTTGGGAGTCGTGTTAAAGGCCTTTAAAAAAATAATAAAGCTTCAAAAGGCAAGAAAAGATTTGTACTTCAGGTCCATTAAATAGGTAAGGAGGGTGGTAGGAAACGTGAAATTCCCAAACGCACAAAGTCACAGAATTTCAAACACTGGCGTCTGAATCAAAGGAATGGGATGAAAGGCACACCAACTCCACATTTAGCCAAGACGTCCACTGGGACTGGGGCTTTTCTTTTATTAAAACCTACTGTTACAGTCAACTAAAAATAGGGAAAGCACTGGAGGGAGAGACAGGCAGAAAACGCAGGAAGCAGAATCTTCCAGAGATGAGGAGTAATTACGGGCACGGAAGAGTGCCACCATAATAACGACTGACTAATCAATAGGTTATGGGAAATGCAAACACCGTGTACAAATGGAACCAATAATTACGGACATCATCACAGGCTGATATTTTCATAGACACGTCAGAAACAAATCTTTTGGGAAATAAAACATGTAGGTTTGTTCATTGGCCAGCTCTCGTCTCGTTTTAAAAAATCAATTATGAAGTCTGAAAGAACTTAAACTGACATTTTTGGACATTTAAAATTTTGTAGGAACTTTTCTCAACTACAGATTCTGGTTTTGGAGACGGATACCAATTTTGGTTGATTCCAAAGAACTAATTAACCCAAACATAAATGATATTTTGGACAATCAGAACTTTAGGTGTTGGTGCATCTATCTTGAGCCTCTACTTTGATAAGTTTGAGAAGATGACTAGCTTTTGGCTAATCTAACTGCTACCATGACTAAATGTTACTGTCCAATTAAAACTGGGGTGATCTGTATGCAACACAAAAACAACACAACAATGGCCGACATGGTAGCAAAGATCAACAATCTGCATAAAGCTGCTATATAGCAAATTTGGAAAGAGTTTAGCAGTTTTGTTAATAAATTATTGTTTCTTACCACCTAAATGTTTTCTTTATGACGGTAATTTGTAAATAAAACACCATACTGTCTTTGTTTTGTAAAGAATGTGAAACTACATAAAACCAACATCAGACTGCCAAAAAACACAACAGTTCTTAGATGTGAACATTTTTAAATGTATTTACATAACTAGCAGTCATTGCCGTTTGTATAAATGTGGAATTCTTCTGTATATTTTGATAGTTTTTATGCAAATCCATTCATTCATTCATTCATTCAAAATGTTGCTTGTCATTTGTTCAATAAGGTTATTTTTTATTTTGCCCCATTTCATCAAAATGAAGAGCTGCAGAGGGTCTCAGTTTATCAATTGATATTTTTGCGTTTATTTTACATCTCCTTTAGCAATACAAACATTTTTCCCGAAAAGTGTTTATTTTTGGACTACAGAACTACAACCGCAAAGTTGTACGGACCAATCAAAATCTTCAGTGTCAATGCGCTAACGTAAATTTTACAAATGTGGCATCGTAACTTCCGTAAGTCCTACGTTCAGCCAATCATCTAGTGTGATGTCATCGGCAGGCACAGAACCCCGAGCTGATCTGGCAGCCTGAGCAGATCCGGTACCTACACCGGAAAAGGATGCAGGAGATGAGGCGAAACACTCTGGACCAATCAGTGGCTCCACCCACTAGCCAATCAGTGACAACAGTCTCCAATATTGCATTTTCAGCCCAGCAAGGTACACGTGGAACCACATAAAAGCAGATACTGAAAAAAGGGTGGCGACAACGGGCCTGCTAATGGGAACGGCTTGAAACCACGCCGTGCCAGCACGTGCCACACTGAGTAGGTGATAACGGAAACCCCCCATAAAAGTACTTTTAGGTTTGTGTTAAAGGTGTCTGCCTGTAACCTAAAGCTTGTAATTCAGAAAACAAGTTGTCCTTTGCATCAGAACATCCACTGAAAGCAAAAAACGGAGCATTGGAAAAACAATACCATGAAACTGAATTCTAAAATACACACAGATAATTAAACTGTCAACATGCAGATGATTTCCCTGGATAAAACATGGTTATAGCTTCAATCTCAGAGCGTAATAATTCCACAAGGATCCGTGGAGCAATTGAAAGCCAGTACAGAAAGTCAGCAAGACATTTATGCCTCGTTGGCTTAAATATCAGAGAAAGGTGCTCCGTAACACCCCAGTCAAGAAGATACGAGGCACTTTCCACAACCCCCTCACTGCAAACTCGACAATCATTAAGACAGCGCGCCGACATCATATCACAAGTTACGGCTGCCCCAAAGCTGCCGTATCTGCATGAACGGGCATGCCAGCATGATTCCGGAATCCTCTGGGGTCAGAATTTGCTGCAAGGGCTGAGTAATTATACCTCGTCCTTTGTACCGCTGCAGTCCCTTCATCATTATATCCTAACACATGGCTGCATCTGCTGTTTCATATTCTATGGCCATGAGATAATGGGAGAGAACAGAGGAGTGTGCTTCGTCCTCCATCCCCTCCGTTCCCCTCTTTTCCTTTAACGGTGACAAAGCAAAGCCGAACTCTTCCACAGGGGAGTCTTTAAAAAGGTTAAATTCACAAACTGTATAGCCTCTATTAGACACAGGCATATAAATTCAGTGGAATCTAAAGCAGTTATTCAAATAAGTAGGTGGCTTTTCCTGCTTGTGTGTGAAAGTGGCATTTTAAAGAGTTCCGATTGATTTTTTTTTTTTTTTGCAAAAAAAGTGATTTGGCAAATATAAATTGCTTGAACCAAAAGCTAAAAAAAAAAACGTTAGAAATGGGCCAACCAATACACCGGCTTTATAGAGTCTGAGCAGGAGAAGCAGCAGGCTTTCAAATTTTCAGGTGGTGCTGAAGCCTCGGTCTCAAGGTGTGCTTTTAGTGCTCGCAGAGGGAAAGTGGGAGTTGTTAGATTTTCACCAGAGAAATTGGAAAGTCATCTTTGTGGATCACAGACTTACAATAAATGCTTCTATCATTCTTCCATGACGTGACCCGCCGCCTCTGCCACATCAGACTTTATTGTAAGAGAATCACTCTTTTTTCCCAGAAGTATCCTTTTCTTCATCAGCCACTGCCTCCATGACCTCTACACCATTGGAAAGGGTTAGGATGTATGTCGGAGTTTGGCTGACATACTTTGCGGATGTCGTTACATTACGCCATTTCCTTTGGGAATAAAATGTATCTAGATGAGATTTCCACTGAAATTTGAAATAAAACTTAATAAGAGGATCTTTGGTGACATATTTTTTTGTTTTGCAAATGCGCGAATGGCTGTGTGGCAGAAACAATATGGTCTACTATCAATACACGACGTACACGTTCACGTGAGTTTACGGGCGAAATCCCCAATATATAAACACTTTAACGTCTAAAGTCAGGAGGAGGGTTAGAGAGAAGCTTAAAACCTGTAATGAAAACTAAATTAAAGTTATTTAAAGCCCGTAGGAGCCCGTTGAGACACCTGAATCAGAATGCAAAAAAATTACGTGGATTAAAAAACACACAAAGATGAATATTTTTAAAAACATCTTCTTTTATTAAGAAATACTTAGTCACAAGGACTTACCATGAGCAAAATGAGCCTCACAAACTGCCCGTTGCTGCAGGAATCCAGGCTTTCAGAGAGTCTGGGTCGCCTGCAATCTTATCTTTCGTATTTCGCGGCCCTTTACGGAGGAAATTCCAATATAACTTTTTATCACACCTCCCACGGCCCGAACGATCAACCACACAACAAGAAGCATCCAACTGCTTCACTAAATCCTCCTCCACGCGTGCAAAACAATCGAATTATAGGCAAAATAAGCTGTTTCTTACCACACAATCCCTTAATGCAATGAGAAAAATATAAACATTGACGTCACAAAAGATCCTCCTATTTTATGAAGAAAATAGTGTCCAAACTTTTCAAGACAACAAAATCGTCGTTGTGGGCCATAAAAATGTGACTTTTTATTTAAAAGTTGCTTTTTTATTTGAACTCCTAAAAATAGGGCGAAATTGATATATAGAAAATCTGAACATAAACTTGTGAGAAAGTGGGGATCCTACTGAAGAGACAAAAGTCATCCTAGAAATGCAATTAGGCGGCAGCACAAAATCACTCCCCGGGCCGCACTTTGGACACGTGATTAGACTCTAAACACAAGTTTAGAGTGAATAAATTGATTATTTACTTAAAAAGAGTGCACTGGATAATATTAGGAAAAGTGTCATCACAAATCATCCGTGACATAAATATTGATATTAATTATAATATGTGGGTGATTAAAAAATTCATAGCCATATAAATGATACGTCACAACACATTTATGTTCCCTAATGTGCACAACAATTCATTAGGTGAAAGCGTGTTGTGCAAAGAGATGTAGCAATAAATTCACACTGTTATGAACACACACACACACTCACACAGACACACACACTTATGGCTTATGAAACCACTATGACTTTTGGGTGGTTTATGGGGACACAGCTATCCCTGCATCTGGTGAACACAAAAAGTGTGTAAAAATTAAAAAAATTAAAGAAAACTATCAGAACACACACACACACACACACACACACCATGCCCTTAGGCAGCAGGCAAATAAAACATAAAACTAAAACGGAAGAGATAAATGCAAGCATTTTCTAAAACTGTTGACCAGTTGTATTAATCATCCCCCTCCAGGAAGTTCAGAGTCGTGTAGATCTGATAAACAGAAATAGTTTCCATATCCTTTTACACACAAACTGTTACAAAAACAGTTGAAGCAGCTTAAAGAAACTTTTTAAACTATCAGATAATAATTAACCTGTACTTAAAGAACCATTTAAACTCAAAATTGTAGTTTCTAAAAACCTGTTGTTAGCTAAAACGAGCTAAATTAGTTCTGCACAGAAAGGGGAACATATATGTTTAACTTAGCACCTCATCCTATCAGTTAGGCCAGCTACCGCTAAGAAAAAGGAAGTGAGACATTTTATGATAAGAAAGCCACTCTATGTTGTTAACCAGCAAATAGCATTTTGCTGCTATATTAATGTTCAAATATTCACTTTCATTTCAATTTTAATAATTAGCACTACAGAATCCTTTCCTCCAGCTTGCAGCGAGCGCTGCCAACCCCAGTGGTTTGTTGGGTTTTGTTATTTGATGGCCTTTGACAATTAAGAACATTATTTTTCCAACATGAAATTAATTCCCAATGCCTTTTTTAGTTTACAAAAAGGAAGCTTGTTAAAGGATTGGATTCTTAATTCAGGACTTTTCTTTAGAAGCTATAGCTAAACGCCAACAATACAGGCGAGATAAGACCAACACATGCAAACCAGATGAGTGCTTGTTTGATGTAGCCGCACTTAATGATCCAGGCAATGTAATGAGCTACCATGCCGATTACAGATATAACTCTAGGGGCTTTCTGACTTTGTAAAACACAGAAAAGGCAGCTTTCTTATAATCGTGAATCTGAATGTCTAATTGTACCAGCCGACAGGGGCATTGTTTCAGGGGCTGCAGTCAATTCCAGCACAGAACTCTTGACTCTTGTTACTCCAATTAAATGTCACCAAAGATGAAGAAAGCCACACTTGAGGGTTTATGTGGCAAATATGATGAAGTGCTCAGGGCTAAAAAGAGAATAGTGCAGCTATGTGCTCCGCTGCTAATAATTCAGGTCAAAAAATCCCTATTGCATTTGTGCACAGGGATGAGTTTCTCTGTTCGTCGTCTGAGGCCATGCAGCAAGACTTCTTAATATTTCCACCGAGTCACTGTGGTGCAAGATAACTCAATTTTTACATACCTCTTGACTTGTGGTGCCCGCTAACACAGATGTGTGACCTATTTTGGTCTCGTGGCAATAGAAGAACAAAGAGACGAAGACAGAAGTCTTACAGGGACTCATACAGTCTACGCTGCTCCAATGTGGGACCATTTTTGAATTTGTTCCCATCAGCGCTCGACTACTGCCCGTGTCTGACTGCCAAGCTCCTGCAGTCAGTCTACGAAGTCAGATTATCACTACAGTAAATGAAAGCAGCATATGAAATGACACGCATTAATTAGGAAGCCTGTCGCACTGTAGCAACACCAGGCAAGCAGCCGACTGCCGGGATAGAAACGTGGCCTCTAGAGACTTACGGGCAGCAGAACCCTTATCGCAGTCAATACAGTCGCCCTAATCCAACTTCAGAACTTCCACCGAGATTAGAATCAAGCACACACAGATTATGCATCTGTGTGAAATACACAGCGATAGCATCTTAGTGGAAAACTTGGCTTCAGGCAAAGAGAAAGCATAAAAGACAACAATGAGATCATCGTGGTGGAAACAGACACACACACACCCTATACCTGATAGATGTAGAGGTGAGTGAGAGCAAAGACTTCCGCTCTCCATCGGCTGAGTAGCAAATCTCCAAATCCCAGCCAGAGGCGGAAACAGATCCAGCACCCTATTACAGAGAGCCTGAGAGATGGGGAGTGCATCTTGCAGCCAGATTCAGCTTCAGTTTAACAGGCCCCATCAGATTGGACCCAACCTTAGCTGGAAGCGTCATAAAGGACATTATACCAGCTCTAGCTGCAGCGACCTGGGGGAGGGTGTGTGTGTGATGACAAGAGAGGGTGATGGAGGAGAAGGAGACAGATGATGCTCTCGGCCCTGGACTCCCAATTGAACTGTGGCAAAGAAATGCAAAAGAGCGAATCGCCACTTTGGTTTCCCCTTGCAAAGAAATGACGCTGATGCAACCAGCAAGACTGATGTCACCAGTTCAAAAACACAACACTTTGTAGAGATGCAATCACTCTGCCCATGCTGGACCGCATCCTCAAGGAGGGGCAGCTTTGATAGATTGGAGTGCAATCCGTATGTCTTATCAAAGTAATAGAAAACAAGAGACAGATGGTCGTTACTAGCAGATATGATTTTTTATTATTTTCAAATGACTGATAAAAATAAACTAGCGTGAATTGGCGCGTGGTGATGGCGAGTTCACAGATCTGGTTATTTAAAGACTGAGAAGAAAATCTCGTCTTTTTGTTTCAAATTGGCCGATAACTGATAAAGCTAATCGTGTTGAATATTGAGCCAATTCTGATCACAAGTCTACTTTTTGGGGCAGATCTAAAAAAAAAACTTAATACAAATTTCCTTTTTTTAAAGTTTTATTAATTTGAAGTCCTGGAAGTAAAAAAAAAATATATGTCATTGTTGGAGTGAATTAATGCTAAGCACTAGGGAGAAAAACCATGGAAAAAGGAGGATTATCTTTTTTAGGTCTACTTGGCAACGGTGTGTTCACAGACTAAAAAAAAGGGAATCCAACTTTAGACTTCAACTCATTCACTGCCATTATTTTTTCACGGGGCAGGCGTCGGAACGAGCCTCCGCACAGTGAGAACAAACATCATGCGTCTAAAGCGGATCTTCATCCGTGTATGTCACGCATCACGTGATCAGAAAACAGAAAATCAATGAATTAGGAGATCGTTTTGGGACGCTGCTGTGAAAAAAAGCGATGCGCCGACCAGAAATGCTTCTGCAGCTCACGCTTCGACAACAGATTGTGAAAGAACGGATACCGCTAGAAATACGGCGATTCTTCCTGATGTAAGAAGTGAGTCTACTTTCTTTTGGTAGTTTTGGCGTTTACATGATCATAGAGCACAATGTTCTGTGACTCTTCAAAAATCAGTGAAAACGCTCAAAAACCCTGGCAGTGAATGATTTAAGATTGACCAATCACATATTAGGGCTGGGCGATAAATCAAAATGTACCACCTCGAGTCACAACAACATGACTCAACATAATACACATGATAGCCCCATCTAGTGGACGACTTTCGTTTTTTGCACAAATATGTAGTTATCGTCCATTTATCGTTATCAATGTGAACTCATCAATATGCCGTGATATTGATTTTAGGCCTTATCGCCCAGCCCGACCACATAATAACTCAATAAAGCTGAATATTAACTAGTTCCATTAGCTGGCAAACGTTTGGTGCATCTCTAGTTGTAAATGAATATCAGGCTACTACAAAACTGGATTTTAGGTTAATATCTGTAAAGCAGGATGAAATGTACTTTTAAAGCTTCGTTTTTGTGTTTATTGGCTCAGGGTTGACCCAATACCAAAGCTTGAACCAATGATGTTTTGATCAAGTGACACTCAGAATTACATGTATTAGCATTTTTTTGTTTTGTTTTAGTAATAATAATTAGGTGTTGCTGCTTTCAGATGTATGAATAATTATTACTTTCTGAAAGTTGGATTCAAATCCGTCCAGTGGATTTTGGGGTATTTTACAAATGATTTACTAGCACAACAAACCAAAGAACTCAGTCAAAAACATTATTGCAAGCCTTTTGGAGATGTGCGATAGTAACTGTGTTGGTTCCAGGCAAAAAGAACGAAAGCATGCATTTAAAATCGAATATCCATGTAAAGATTCACATGGGTTTTTTGTAATTTAAATATCTAAATAGCCTTAAACTTCTTTGAGTTAAACAAGCATTTTGTCAGAAAAAAACCCCAAGCAATTTCACACCACGCAACTCGCCACATGGGATTGGTGAGAGCATCTTTATGAAGTTAAATTCCTTAGAATTTTTTTCCTGATACACAGTGCAGAGCGTCAACACTCTCAGTCACCAGAACACACACAAAGATCTTAAACTGCTCGGGCTGGTAAATAAGCTGAATGTATTTTTAAGACCAGTGAAGGGGTTCAGCCTCATGTCACATCTTAAGTAACCGGGGTGAGATTTAAAAGCATGACAGGTCCCTTTAACAAGTTAATCCTGCTTTGCAAGAGTTGGCCAACAATGCGAGAATAAGAAGCTCAGAGACATGGTCAAGGAGAAAAAACATATGCATAAAAGAAACGGACTGGTAGGAAAGCCACTTGGACTCAAAGAATTCACTTCAAGGTCAAGATAAGCAGACACAGTAAATGAAACTCTAATGACTTGTGGTAATTGCTAAATTGTTGGAACTATACCGATAGGGAAATGGGAAAGTATGGGGTCATTTGTTTTTTCCTGAGTAAAATCATATCAAGTACCTAATGATCTCCTTCATATACTGTTTCCTAATGGAGTTTTGGGAGTGTTTTAATGGAAAGGTGCCATCATCAGAGCTGGATTCATTTTAGTGTCAGAAATATCCGCCTTGATCCCTCCGGCTAGAGTGCATCTACTAAAAAACATGCTTTCAGACTCACAAGCAGAGAAGAAGAACTCTTGGAGTGTGGATGACACCATCAAAGGCCTGCAGAAGCTTTACAGTCTTTGACTGAAGAGCCAAACGCAAAAGACCAGGGAAGGAAAAGCGGGGGGGGAGGGGTTGAGTTGTCACAAAAAAATAAGCAAGAGGATTCAAGTAAACAAACAACTGAAGATCTGTAACTAAATTATTTAGAGATTGGAAGTTATTTTACCCCCAAGAATCTATCATGAAACTATTTAGCTGGGGGTTAGGAGCAACACAAACAACAACTAGGTGCAGGCTGGTCAGCAGGCTTACCGCCGGTTTGAGAACCACTTTTCTTGACAAAGTTCCAGCCCTTTAAATGCCTCAACACGATTCAAAAACTAGCTATGTAAAAAACTCGAGAATCTCCCTCTCTAACATGCTCCTCTTCCCATCTACGATGCTAAAAGTTTAGCAGTTACAGTGACCCAGCTTTCCACTGGATGTGCAAGGTGTGAGTGCAATAAGTTGCTTATAGCCGTTGTTGTAGTCAATGGGATCGTTTTAGCTGGGCATGCAGTGGCGCATCTTGGATGCATCCCAAAAGCATAGGGTGTGTCCAAATTTAGGGGCTGCATCCTTATGTATTGGTTGATGCTGCATTGAATGCATTGCGGGACAAACGGTAAATTTTTTTAAACAATAGCGGAATAAAATTACTACATTTTAAGCTCCATTCTCTGTAGCTGCTGATCAGGGTCGCCACGTTTGCTAGGTCACAGGATAGTTGCCCAGGTAAAAGCAGGAATAAATCTGAAGGCTAGACCAACCAAAATCACAGCCGCTTGCTTCCGGTCTACCTGGTCGAAGGACCCTGCCAACGTCAAACGGCTACTTTCTCTTGCTTAACTATATTAAAAGAAATGCGTCATTACTTGTGATTACTCGGTGGCCAAGGTAAAATAAAAAAATTAAACCACAGACCTTTTGGATACATGGTGCCATCTTTCTTCTTGCTCATTATTGCGTGAACTGGCAAAATCACGTGATCTCGCAATTCTCCGATTTCGTGATCTTGTGGGACCGGCTTTGTGGAACGCATTCCCAGCCGCTGCACATCAAAAAACACTCCCAGTAGGGATGCGCATCAGCTTTTTAGCATCAGCTTTGGACTATTTAGATTTGAGCTTTTCTTTGAGTCAAGAGCAGATAGAGGTACTGAAGTTTATTTAGAAAAAGGATGCATTTGCATCTTCTTTGACAATGTATGGCAGACTGCTCCACTGACTGACATCTGCAGCGGTAAGTACGTCACGTTGACAGTTTTAAAGACAACCGTAGATTACGTTCCACAACTGAGCTCGTCAATGGGTCATGGCCAGACTATATATTCACATGTAGGTAGCTTGCCAGGCTACTTGTGGACTAAAATACTGTGAAATACTACCTTTTTTAAGAAGTAAATTAAGCCGTAATGTATCAAATGATAGAATATATCCCCGTCTTTACTAATGACAATCATTTCCAAAGTTGCTTTTAATTTATGTACAATGTTCTGCAAAATTGTTTAACCATGGTATTCTTACTCCAGGTCATTTTTCTGTCCATTGGTCATCTTTTATTTTGTTTAAGGAGCCCTTTAACTACTTCCATCATCTGGCTTTTGAGTAAATAAATAAAATGAAAACCTGAAATCTTCCATAACCAATCTTTCAGAATTTAAGACAACCTGTTAAAGAAATGATCCATTGGGTTTAAAAATTACTTATCTAATGGATTTTGAAAAGACATCACTTTGGTCATCATTCTGTTTATGCAAACTAGGGCAATAAATACCACTAAAACACAAAGAATAGAGACTAATCTAAAGTAAAAATGAAGCTTTCGTAAACTTTCAATCCAGTCCAATTAGGATACTGTCACTTTGCCTTATTAAATGTTACATCGAGGGTTTTCTACTGATGAACCCAAAAAGATGTGAGATTTGCTGCCATTATCATGACCATCAGCCAACTCAGAAAAGTACAAAAAGGCTTCAGAAAAAGAAAAACAAATTAGAGTAGAAAGCTTCAAAGAAAACCCATAATTAAAAAGAAAGAACTGTCCTCTGCTTCATGTAGGTCAGTCCACCCTGGATTAGGAACTGCAGAAGGACCAGAGTAGATATGAAGTACGCCTGCGGGGACAATGATTAAAATATAGAAGGGAACGCGCCTCTTCTCCGGCTGAGCTACACGTCTCAGGGACACATTAAGTTGTAGAAGCTACCTTATGGGAAAAATCCTTTTATTCATTCATTTATTTATCGTTTTAAATGTGTTGGGAGGACTTGGCTGGATCAGGAGGCAGCTTCGAGAAGCAAAACGAGTAGGCAGAGCCGTGTCTCCACAGACTGAAAAGCTGCAAAGTGAGACGGTACGTGAAATGAAAAAACATTTTAAAACCGACGTCTGCCTGAATACGAGTGAATCTGAGCCAATAACGTGAAGGGAAAACAGCCTCGGATGTAGCGGTTGAGTACAGGCGGGGTGTAATGCCCTAGTGGCAGCAGGAGAGTACAGTAAATGTGGAGCAGCAACAATCACTGGACTGTTAGTGTAAAGTAAATGGACTCAAAAATAATAAAACACAAGGGGCTTCAGGACAGTGTGTACGTTTGGAACAGTTTCTTTTGTAGCAGCTGCAGACCTTTTTACTCCTTTGTACAACTGATGAAAAACTGTTAGTTAAACCTACAAGTATTAACATTTTACAAACTGTACTAATCAGCCAAATATGAGCTAAAAGTTACTTCATACATTGTTAACCCATCACTAAGCTTTTAAGGGTTTTTATGGCTGAAAAACCATTAATCTGATGGTCTGCACCAGAGCTACAGAATAACTCATGCAATCTTAAAGCACTTTCAGGACTTTTTATAGCAGCGGGTTTTCTACCAAGGAAACCTAAAGCACTTTCTCCATCACCGGCCCCAGATTAGAACAGAAACAATATGGAAGTAAAGGAAAATGGACTTTTTTTTGCCATTTTGAAGTGATGCAACTATAAAAGTTGCATACATTTATTCTCCTACTTGTTCTAGATACAGGGCGTCCAAAAAGGCCTCACGAGTCAAAAATTATTCTTAATTCGAAAAATGCAAAATGTTATGACTTCATTGCACTTCTCAAAAATAGACCTTACCCCTACTTCCTACTGGAAGCATCAGCGTTGCAGAACGGCAGCGGAATAGTTTACTCACGAGTTTTACTGCGTGCCAGTACACGCCTGGAGAATCTCAGCCACGAAGCGGCTTCTCCACCGTGCTCCTTGATGGACTCGCGAGATCACAAGATCCCTCAAGACTTCAAAGGTCACGGTTTATGTATGCCGTCCGCCATTAAACCAAAAAGAAGGAAATCACGCTAGATATCGCTGTTTGATGTCATATATAATGTTGCCAGGATTAAAGTCATGAAAAACACACCGCTGGACTTCACGAACGATGCAGGGAGGTCACAGGTATAGACATAATCTACATAGATATGAAATCGCATCGCTGCAATAGACATTTTGAAAATTACTGGACGTTTTACACTGAAACCGCGTGATTTCATGTCTAGCTCTTGTTAACTGCGGAAATTGACGTGTCCCAGAAGCGGGTCGCAGCAAAAATAGAACCCGATCCTATTGTTAGCGGAATGGTCGTGCAGCTTCTGGGATGCTTCTGAAAATTGTTGCGTTGAGGCTGGTTTGAATCACCGCCACAGACTATAATGGATTGTATTTGAAGCAGCTACGTTCCGCTGCCGTTCCGCACCGCTGATGCTTCCGGTGTGAAGTCGGGGTTATGTTAGTAAAAATCGTAACATGAAAACGATGTGTTTATTACATAATTCCACCATTCTACAAATGCAATGGTGGACTTATCAAAATCACTCAGAGCCACAAATGGCCCCTGGGTTGCACTTTGGACATGCCTGTTCTAGGTGTTCTAAATGATTGATGCACTAACAGCTAGTCTGAGTAAAGCCAAAACCAAAATGGCTTCAATCTCCTAATTTCACAGTAAACGGAATTCCATGAATTACTTACATGTCTAAATAACACACAAGTGTGTAAGTGTGTGCCTCCTACTCACACTCGTTTCCTCCTCCTTCACACCCTCCTCTTAGCAAATCTCAATACAAAAAAAAAAAAATCTGCACTGTTTAAAAAAAAACACTGCCTGCCCAAAAAATGCATGGTTAAAGCAACGTTTTGCCATTAAAAACTTATAATCCATAAAATTAAATTAGAGCACAACAGGCTTGTCCTTGCAGGTGTAAACTGCAACAGGCTTTTAATTTATGCAATGAAAAAGCAGCTTGATGAGCTTTTGCGTGTATTCAAGTAGATTATTGTTTGTATTTTTTTATATAAATGGAAAGTTGGGCCGTTTATGTGACTAATCCAGGGATTATAGCATTTATTGGTTAATTCTTCTGATGAGTCTGAATAACAAAGTAAGAATGTCCCTTGAGGCTAACCTTTGTGTATATTCATCTTTAGCTCTCTAGTCTCATTATGAGGCTAGATTTAACGTTCTCCTCTACGATACCTCCGGCTCTTTTCAGACCTGGCGTTACTCACCCAGACTACCTGCCAGCTGGTCAACTGAATATCCTCAGTGATATGGAAGCCCCCCACCCCCTCACTGGCTCGTTTTCAGAAGCCCATCATAGATTTGACAACCTATTCCAGCTGTCACCATGTCCTATCTGCCCTCCTTTCATCCATCTGCCATTTCTCATCCTCTGCCCTGAGCCCTCTTTCACCCACTCATCCCTTCAACTACTCCTCCATTTGGCTGTGCCCTGCATCAACAGGATGAGACTGTGGGCTGGTTTTGTCCTTGCCTTGCTGTCAGCTGTATTTTTTTTTCCAACCTGAAACAAAGTCGTGTCCTCAGATCACGATGATCTGTAATGTCACGCTAGGTGAGCTTCCCCACCGGCTACGAGGGGATAATGAAGTCATCCTCTTACTATGCATTGTTGAAAATAAAGACAAAACAGCCGAACAATGCAGAACATCTGCAGCAGATAAAGAGCCAAAATGGAGAGATGCCCGTTGGTGAGCAAACAATGAGCAAGGCATTATTATATACATAATTACTTTCTAAGCAAAGACTTCCTGAATACAAATTGATGTTTATTTCAAATCCTTTAAAAACAGACCAATAATGGGCAGTAAATATAATAGTAATAGTAGTACTAGTACTAGTAGGGATGCAATCGTATAACATCCGCTCATGAATATACATTTAATATTACTATTGTTTTAAAATGTGGTAACAAATGTGCACAAAGTCCTAACAAACTACAGCTTTGTTCTGTTATTGCTTAAGCCTTTTATTGTGAAAGGATTATGAAAAATGTATTTCGAGAAGTACTTCCTGGGCTATTAACAACAATCACTGTTTAATTCCATCTTGTTGTTTGTGAATGTGTTTCTGGGGGACTTGGACACGGGTTTATTTGTAGGGATGCACAGATCCACTTTTTTCACATTCGATACCGATATCAGAAGTTTCGTATCGGTTGATATCGATCCGATACAGCTCTGGGAAAACAGTATTAAACTGTATTACAAAACGAACTGTTCGTTACTATATGAAAAGACTGGGATCATCCTTTTGTATAGGGGCCCAAAAGTTCCAAATTCCCGATCCTTTTGCTCGCTCCATTTTGAAATCAACGTGAGCTTCTGCACAGCGTGGGACTGTAGCGCATGACTCACAGCTAGGGTTGTCACGATACTAAAATTTCAAACTCGATTCGATACTGGAAAAAAAACTCGATACTCGATTTCGATACTATTTAAAAACACCAATTTATTGAACAAGTTTATTCAAAAAATAACATTCCTTTTATCTAGCTTCCTCAATTTATAGTGCAAAAATTAGCTCTTTGTGTTGTCGATTAAGTTGGGCTGTGAAGCGCCTCCCGATCGGAGACAACTCGCATGGGAAACTGCAATGTAGCCATGCGGCTTCTTCTTCTTCTGTTTGTCCGGGAGGCGGAGGCTGCTTTACGGCATCTGGCTGTCGTGCGTTGGTGTACTTGAAGAAGGCTGTGTATATGCTCCATAATATCGATACCATGGGGATGGAATATCTAATTTAGATACCACTTTTAGTATCGATTTATATCTAGGTATTGAATTTTTTGACAACCCTACTCACAGCACATAGAAATATACTGAATAGATCAATTCTTATGGATCGGGCCCATAGTCTATGAATTATCTAGAATTTTCTTCTATATCTGTACCGATACAGATATTAAGATCGGATCTGTGCATCCCGAGTTATTTGTATAGTTGCGTCAGTCATGCAGCGCAGGGTTGTGGGGGGATTTAACTGAAACAAAGAAGTAGGGCTGGGCAAAATGGCCTCAAATCAAAATTATGATATACTGAGCAGATCCTGTTTATAACGATAAATGGACGATAACTACCCGTACAGCAGCAGGTAGAGGGAGCGGTGGCAATGGTAGAGTTGGCTGAGGAGAAGTTTGTTCCCAATAAAATCCTTCAATTGTTTGGCAAGATTTTGGATTGGGTCAATCAGCTGGCTTCTGCCGGTCGCTACCTGCTGCACCCGCCCACTTTTGAATCATTCGCCATTTTCTCACCGTCTTTCCCTTCTTTTTACCGTCTGAATGAGGTAGAGTCGTGACTACACAAATTAATGTGACTCTACCCGATCCAGTTTGTAGCATAGAATGCTAAAAGGAACATGAACATCGGCAACCTACTAACATCTTTTCTTTTTTTCCCCTCAAATACTCAATATATTGACATGGGCAAAATGTCGGTAGTAGACATAACATTTGGTATTGGTTCATTTTTGGTACATCACCCACCTCTACCAAATGGTAAATGGCCTGTATTTGTATAGCTCCTTCTTAGGGTTCTACAAGCCCCCAAGATGCTCCACAACACAATCAGTCATCCACCCATTCACACGCTGGTGGGGATGAGCTACAATGTAGCTACAGCTGTCCTGGGGCACACTGACAGAGGCAATGCCTGCCGTACACTGGTGCCACCGGTCCCTCAGACCACCACCAGCAGACAAGGTGGGTTAAGAGTCTTGCCCAAAGACACAACAGCAGCATTCTCTGGCGGGAGCCGGGATTGAACCAGCAATCCTCTGATTGCCGGACAAACCCGCCCTACCTCCGGAGCTACTGCTGCCCCAAAGAAGCAAAGCAGGTGGTGTAGTGGCTTTAACACATCGTCGAAAGTGTAAAGACATAATATCTGTAAATAACAGACATCAGCCATAACAGCAGTAATATCGACATCGGCCCAAATTTTTCATATCAGTGCATTCTCATCCCAGACATGGTGTCTTTGGATCAAAAGGATTATTGTAGCTTTTCAATAGCGTAGTCAACAAATGTAAACACATTTTAAAACTAAACAGGACATTTTTCCACATAATCCTTTAAAACTGACAATGTTTGATATTTAACTGCAAGGATAAACCAAAAGGCATGTGTGTGGAGATCAGCACGTTCTCCGTGTGTGTGTGAACAGAACACACAGATTCAATCAAAGAAATCTTGGTGATCAACATGCTGTAGCAATTAAAGATAATCAATTACAAGCTCAATGGGTAGAGAACCAAGGCAACATCAATCTGCTAAGTCACCAAAGTGTGGACTAAACATAAACAGTTGTTTTTACTTTAGGGTTTATTTAAGCCAGAACACAGTCATCTACTCTGCTTCTCTGCCAGAGCTAAATAGGGAGTTTCAGTAAAATGTTAGCTGGATTAAACTGAAAGGAGAGAAATTACTCAAGAATAAGCTGAGCAGAGCCATTTCAGCTATTCAGTTAAGTCTTCAGAGATGCTTTGAGCAGCTGATCTTATTAAATGGGCTCTGCTTTAAGTAGTCTATCAGCTCCTGGAGATACTCCGTTTAACCTGAGGCAGAAACTGACAGAATAATACCTCTACGATATGCTCCTTCCAGAAAACAAACAGATACGATGGCACACATGAAAACACAAACTGATGAAGCAGTTTTTGGAACAATGCTATCTATTTGGCCTCACCACCAGAACCTCCCTCAGTTCAAATGCTTGGCAGGCATTCTTTTCTGTCCTCCTTTTCTGCCTCCTACCATCCTACCACTGCTTCTCTCACTGCTCCTTTCTTCTCTTCTCAGTATGCAGGTGCACTCGCCCACTGAGCTGCATGCTGACTTCTGTCAGTAAGAGGACAGGGATGTATAAGCACAGATCCTCCTTGTTCTCTCCGCCCCACGTCTTCCCCGGACCACCCAGAGGGTGTCCAGAGCCACTTCAAAAACAAAGTAGAGGAGAAAGCAATGACACCCGGCCACTATTTTAGGCCTGTCTGATTAATAATAACCCGCAGAAAAATATTCTAGTCAGTTTATTGGTGTAGCAGCAAAAGCTGTTTCAATCTACATACTAATGCAGCAAATCCCGTTGGCTAGATGTGGAAATTAGCAAAGTGTGTTGAAACTTTATGCAAACACGCTCACCCACCCCATTTTGAGCATGCGTGGGGCAGTAAGCGGCAGAACTTAGAAACATTGGGTTGAAGTACGTATTGATGCAGTAACACATGATCGCTAGCTTAGGGTTGATCTCATAGTATTACGTTTGAGCATCGACATCGCAATGCATGTGTGCGCAATAGTCACAGGAGGTCCCGCTGCAATGTCGGAGGCAAATGAACGCAACATGTTTTCATCTAGCGTTATGGATACCTGACACATACTGCTGTTAATCAGTTAGCGGAAGCAGACCACGAGGGGTTGGGTTTGATCAGAAAACCCAACCCTTTATGCGAGATAATTTCAGCCCTTCATGGCCATTTGATGCATCAGTCAGTAGCCTCTTCTATTAAAACAATGCCGCCAATTTGTCGCAACACTGAGGCAGCATCTGGGAGCATAAGGTCGCTTTTAAGTGGTCAGATTGTGGTGGTAATGAGACGCAATTGTGTCCTTTTTACAAAAGATTACGTGATGGCGGTATTAAGGAGGTATGGGGGCGGTCTCTGCGCTGTCACGGACTTCTGTTTAGATTGGACGTCACATAAGTTGCTTTTTATTGTGATCAAAGCTGCGTTCGTTAAGTTTTTTTGACAATCCACTCTTAAAGGTGTTTGTCCTCCACAGTCCCAGATGATCTAAACTCCAGCTCTAATGGAGAGAAGCTCCTGGAGCTCTGCATCGCTCCTGTTTGCCATCTCAGGTGATTCGGTTAAAAGCAAAACGTATGCCCGTGTTTACTTTCATTTTCAATATAGTTTCTGGCCGGAGTGCAGCATGTGGTGGCAGAGGAGTTATGTGGCCGCCTTGCAATCGAAAGGTTGCAGGATCGCAACCCGCTCAGTCTGTCGCTGTTGTTGTGTCCTTGGGCAAGACACTTAACCCACGTTGCCTGCTGGTGGTGGTCGGAGGGACCGGTGGCGCCAGTGTACGGCAGGCTCCGCCTCTGTCAGTGCGCCCCAGGGCAGCTGTAGCTACAATGTAGCTCATCTCCACCAGCGTGTGAATATGTGTGTGAATGGGTGGATGATTGTGTTGTGAAGCGCCTTGGGGGGTTTTAGAACCCTAAGATACAGGCCATTTACAGGCCATTAATTCATCACGTGATCATGACGCCTCCCTCTGTTGCGCCAAGGCGTAATGTCCATTCACAAGTTCAGCGTTGGGGTAATATTACTACCAAGCATGGCGGCACGAATGCTGCAAAATTCTCGTATCGCCATGCCGCATTCATAAGACACACCATCGCGGCAATATTACGCTGATTTGCCAGCATGGTGTGTCTTACAAAAAGGGCTAATGACACACTGCGCCACAACTGGTTGGAGCTACACATCAGAGGACATGGGGCGATACTTTAGATCTATCGGTCAACAGTTGAAGACTTTGCAGAGGGGGTAGTCCTTCGCCTGTTGGACAAGGTACCAAACCTGATGAAAAGCTCACACATCTGGTTTGGTGCTGTTAAAGTTTGAAGTCAATATAGAGATGCTAACTAGGATATCTCAGAACATAACTTAGATACATGCTGCTACCACAGATGCAAAGAGCATTCACCATAGCACAACAGAAGAAAGTTCACTCCCACGGGCATTAAAATGAATGCTTTCAATTGTAGCCTTACTTTGATGAGCGGACGTGTAGCTCCTTCTGATTTTCCCAAGACGGGTGGGTTCTGCAGGCTGGATGGTCACGCAACGACAATCACAAAACGTCCGTGACAGCCCAGAACAAACAGCTTGACAAAAGCAACATCAACCAGGAATTTATTTTCTACTCTGCATGGCAACACACCAATGTGGTGCATTTGCTGTAGATGAGAACACAGGGGATAAATTTAGTTCTGCTATCTAGGTTTGTTTCTGAGCCAACTTCAAGGCCTGCTTCAGGTCCTGATCCAATATTAAACTTTTTTTAATTTATTACAAAAAATAGGGCAGTACAGTATTTAAAAAAAATTGGCATTGTCATTTTTAATGCAACACTATGCAATATAATAGAAAACTGTGAAAATTTAGATTAATATTTTAAATTTACTCATCTGAAAAAACAAGATACTCAAATATAACTTAGAGATAATGATTCATTCTACTGCCGTTACCATTGTTTGTTGGGGCCTTGAAGTTGCTGATAAGCACCTTCTGTTTGGTTAAGAAAAGCCCAACCAGCAGCACTGGCTCACAGGCAAATCAAGGGCTGGAAACTGGGGCAGCCTTGTTCTCAGTTCAGCTCGAGTGAATCGACCACTGCCTCTCACCTCTATACTGTATAATGTCTTGAACAGTTGCCCAGAAAAGCTCGCTGAAAAACTGAATGCACAGCTTGTCGTGTTATCTACAGCAAAGAGAACATCAAAACAGAGGCTGTGAGCAAAGAAGGCTCGGTCATGAGGAATTATCCTGCAGATGTTTAGACTGTTGGCACACACATCATTCAAAACTGGATTGTAAATCTTTTTCTCTGTAAAGTAAATGAGACGGTTGAGTCAACCACCTAAATCTGGCAGAAAACTGGGTTTTCTGCGACTCTTTGTACTAGGTTCCACAGGCCCGACGTTGCTTCCATACAGAAGTAGTTCTTCTGCACATGTATACACGCCCGAGGCAGCCTGGATCAGATCTGTAGCTCTTCGTTCCACACATGCAGCAGAATGCAGAACTACAACCCTCTCTGCTCTGACACCAGTTCCCAGGGAGGCCCTGTCTGGGAAACGGTTAATCACCAGAAGCTTGACATGAAGTTTTCTGACTGAGGAGAAAGCAGCAGTCAGAAGTTTTGTAATGAAGAGTGAAAACAGATAAATAATGTTTGTGTCCTTGAAACTCACACTCCAGCAGATGTGAAAGATTTATAATTTCATGGATTCATCTCAATACACCTACATGGTGTCAGAGATGGTTCTTGGTTACCTGGCAGCATAATTGAGAGACTATGTTCCGATTGAAGACTCAGTCATTTTGCTCACGACATGTCTCATAACATAAAAACACATTTTGGACGAGTCAACTAGGTACAACAGAAATGTGGGAAGAACAAGTGAGGGGGACTGCCCTGACTGTAAGGGTTGTGGTTGAGGTTTAACAGTCTTGAGAAACGTTTCCTGAAGCCGTTCATAATTACCATCTTCTTCAATCGCAAAGGACAAAACAGATTCTCAGGGTAGAAATGGCTCCTGGTAGGGAGGAAGAACTTGTGAAATTACCTGGAACTTTTATGGCCTGTTTCCACCACTCAACGCAGCTCAACTCCACATGGTTCAGGTACTTTTACATTACCAATGAGACACAGCTCTAGCGAGTGGGCTCGTCACAGCGGGAAACCCCCAGAGTTTGGAAAAGTAACGCAAGGTGATCTGTATGCAACTAAAACACAACAATGATGTTGAACATTTTGCTTCGTCTTGAGCATTTTGTCAGACTCCGGAAAAGAAAAGACAAAAAAGCCTTAGCCAATCAATGACCAAAGGTCTCTGATGTCTTGTTTTTGGCCTGGCTCAGTATGGCTGGAACCAAAGCAAAGGTTGTACTAAAAAATGTTACTAATGGAAAAGCCTTGGAACAGCACCAAACTGAATCAAGCTGCAATAAGTAAGTGTTAGTAGAAAACAGCTTTTAGGGTGATGGTCAATGTACTTCTGACTAATGGTTGGGGTTTAATTTCCTATATATATTTTTTTTTTAAAAAAAAATCAGCATTTAAGTTTTATTTTATGAATCCTAAATCTGGATGTTGAAAATAAAAAACTTTGGACATCTGGGGGAAAATTAATCATACGGATTAATCGCTTAGTTGATAGATAACCCGATAAAAGCAATAGTCTTTAGTGATATCCCTAAAATGGTCTTAAAAAAGGAGACAAAAGCAGTGAAAAGTCTTTAGTCCTGGGCATGCGATGATACGATTGTCCAGACATATGATGGTTTATGGTGGTTTTGATTGGTATTTACCAAATTCACTGCAATAATTTACACGTAGCACCCATGATCATTATTTGAGGCCGTTACCCAGACAGTGAGGCAAACAAGAATCACAATTTAAAGCAAGTGTACAGGAGGGAAGATCAATCAAAACTTGTTCTCCACTTAACTTAGCAGCGCGTGCTCGAACGCCTGCAGCAATCCTGTGATGGCTTAATCTGATTAGAGATAGATTTGGTATCTTGTGAGAAACATGCAAAGAGAAGCGTGTGGTTGTGTGTATGTGAAACAAAGACTGTGCAGACACTCCTACTCCTCAACCGCAACGGCTTATGGGGGAAAGAAAATACTGAAAACTCTAAGGCGCTACATGTCTTGCAGTGATTTTTCCTTTTTTCAGCACTTGGCAATTTTCAGCAGTGACAAATACTTCATTAAACCCGTAAGAAAGATTACAACGTTCTTCCTAAGGTGTTAACTGGTATCAAAGTGAAACCATGTAGGGTCGTATAAGGATTTTGTGAAACTGCTGACATTTCAGGTGTTAAAGCGGCGCTCGAGAACGTGTGAACCATAAAACCTTGTGATTCTGACTTGTTTTGATGGCACACTGACATTCAATATGCACATTCCCAGGCCCAGAAGTGAAATGGAGCTGCTGAGAAACCACAGTTCACAAGTTTGGTTTTTAGAGCAGCAACAACTTGCTTTTTGTTTTACAAAACCATGGAAACATCGAAATTATAACCACACTTTCTAAGGTGTTTTTTACATGATAAAGTATGTTTAAACCCACACATTTCTGCTATAATCAATTCACTAGTGAGTCTGGAAAAAGTACCCAAGACAATGAGACAAAAAGTGGCAGGAGTTTGTTTCTATTGCACTGGTTTTTGCCTAAACATCTCACTTTTTCTGTGTAGCTCTGACATTTAAGAGGTCATATCTGAGATATAAATACAAAAAGATTGGGATCAGTTTGAATTTTTGTTGTGTTTAAAAATCTAAATGTTATGTTTGCTAATTTGACACTAGAGCAGAGAAAGTTAAAGAGGTTGATTCTTACGGGGAAATAATTGAGTGGGTAAAGGCGAAGGTCAACCACTTCATCACAGCAAAACTTTCAACAGCCAGTTGATATTTACTTTTAAAACTGTGATTTTTACATTTTAAAACACCAGAGGATAGCCAAGAGCAAAATTAACATGTCTAGTGTTGCTTTTAACATCAAACTCCTTTCTGTTTTGAGGTCAACCTTGAAAAAGGGGTGATTAAAAATAATTGCCGTCTTTGACTGTGGCCCTAGTCCTCTAGTCAGAAAAGCGTTGACAACAGACAAAACTGGCGGGCGGGCGGACAGATGGACGAATGGTGTTCCTCTTTGTGGAAAGGCACCAGTTAGTTGGTTTGGGTTTAGTGAAGGCTGTCAGATGGTTTGAACAAGTGCCACCCAGGAAAGGCCTTGGGGTTAGACACATATCTTGCTTCTCTCGGCTGGCTTGGGAACACTTTAGGGTCGCCTACGTTAAGGTGGAAGAAATAACTGGAAGGAGGGTCTGGTTATCTTTGCTTAAACTGTCATGATTAAAAAAAAGCATTAAGATTGTGGAGATGTCAAATAACTTGTGTGTGGGTGTTCCATGGTTAGGATCTTAAATGAAGTTGAATGTTATAATTTTTAGGTTTTCACATAAAACCGAAATAAGATGCTCCAACTTTAGGCGAACAATGAAAGAGGCAGATTGACAAGCACAGTCAGGCAAGCTGATGAGCTGAACTAAGAGGCAGAAACACACCGCCTCTGTTACAAAACTCTTTAGGCATTATTCCAACAGCTTTTGGGCTTAAAACTGTTGTACAGTGAGCAAGTGTGCAGATGGTAGATACTACGGCAACAGATGGTGCAAGAAGCACAATCCCGCTTGGCCTTACCTTAACCTCGATGTGACCCCTCAATCTGATGTAACACCCACACTTCAAAACTTGGCAGGCATGAATTTTACATGCAGCTATATCATAAACCTGCAACCATCTTTACCAGCACTAATAACTTTAACTGTAGACAGAAAACCTTCGTAATAAAAATGTATTTTCATTCACTTCACAATGGGTCAGCAGCTTCATTCAAGACAATCCTGAGCTGAATGAAATTTCATGTAAAATATTCTGAAATATAAAAGTCGTAGTTACAATTTACATGAAACAACTTGTTACAGGCTTATGATGGAAGGCATTAATCTGTGTTGAAACGACTGCATCTGAAATCTGTAATTCATGCCTTCATCACTTCTCGATTAGATTATGCAAATTCATTACTCGTCGATGAGCCTGCCTCGGCCATAAACAGACTGCAGACGGTCCAAAATGCTGTAGCGAGGTTTTTGACCAATACAAAATAGGCGGAGTCATGTTACCCTGATTGGCATTTTATTTTATTTTTTTTTATCTTTGTTGCCGTTTTATGCTATGATGATTGTCATTTTATTTTTTCTTTTCCTGTAATATATGTAAAGCGCTTTGGTCAGCCCCCATGCTGTTTGTAAATGCGCTTGATAAATAAGGTGGTATGGTAAGGCATTCACATCCTAGCGAATTCAACCATCCCTCCCAACTAAACCCTGTAATCCAGATTACTGATTTATTGATCATATTGGGATGATTTGTAAAAGTACTGGGAACTGGCTGTAATGGTAGCCAATAGCTGTTCAGCATCTGGCTGCAGCTGCTCACTTGAATAATCTTGAACCCGAATGCATACTTTGAATCGAGGTATAAGCGTGCCAGACAACGGTGTTACACGGCTAATTAACTTTTAATTACACGGGCACTTATCCAAAGCCATTTTAACCTATATTTGCACTCCTGCTGTTTGAAATAACAAACAAAAAAATCCCTGTGAAGAACCATTAAATGAAATTTTCCACTGCTCTTGGATTGAAGCAAGGTGATCCTGCCTAAAGTGCTCAAGCTTGTCAGTCTTATTCTGGGCATGCCCGTTTTATCTAGACTCCCACTGGCATTAGTTTAGAGCCCCACACACCACCAAACCCATGTGTCTTCTTCCACATTGAATGGTAGGCGCACCAACTGAGCATGATAGTAAAACAAGCACACCCAGATAAGCCTATTGGTCAGCATTGTGTCTGGCTTCCTATTGGCTGGGGAACTTTGGCAGATTCATCTTGTTTCAATCCAAGAGGACTAAAGAACATGCACAAGAACAGGTTTTAAAGAGACGGTGTGTAGTTTCCTGTCGATAGGGGGCAGCAGTACATACATTTCAGGGTAATTTTACACCATATCGCCATGACTGTCGCTAGCTAAAAAAAAAAATTACGGTAAATTTCAATTCAATTCAGTTTATTTATATAGCGCCAAATCACGACAAGGGTCGTCTCAAGGCACTTCACAAAGTAAATGTTACCTGTCAAGCAGAAAACATGTGACCTAGGCGTGACTCCTCAGACTTTGATAGTCCTTCAGTTAATTCTATCAAGAGAATGCAATGCTGATGCTAGTTTTCTGGCGGTGTAGGTTCTGGATCTGCTCGGAGTCCTGCGCCTGCTGATGACGTCACACTACGGCAATACCACTCGGCCAAAAAATACTGCATCTCTTTTTCGATTCTGTTCTTTCACATTGGTTTTGGAAGGAGTTTAGCAGTTTTGTTATTAAATTCAACTGTCTAAGCGTTTCCGAACACAGTAACATAACTTCCGTAAGTCGTACGTCCAATCATCTAGTGTGATGTCATCGGCAGGCGCAGGACCCCGAGCCGGCTCACGTAGAACGGAACATGGTGTCCCCCAGAGACTATAGACCTGTGCCCTATGTATTTTAGACCCAATTTTTATGGTTATATGTTACAATATTTTTCAACAACTGGACATCATTTTATTCATTTTCAACAACATTTCGAACATTGTCACTTTAAGAGCACAGAGGGAAGGAGCTCAAACTTTAGGGAGAGACATTTGTATGAATTTAAGAGCAGAAGAGTCCATTTAAGAGCAACCAAAACATATCTGAATGCAAGTTTTTGAGTGTGAACAATGTTTTGAGCGAGATCTAAGAATGAAAACAACAATGATGCTCTCAAATTAGCAAAGTATCCTCTTGATTAACACCAGGATAATACCATAGATTTAGTACGATATGGTTTTGGAACTTTGAGCTGTAGCAACAATCATTAAAGATGATCCAACAGGCTTCTTTAGCCATCATCACATCTATACCAGAACTATTCAGGTAATTTAGCAAAGACTTTTTTGACAGCTGCTTTTCACACATGCACTCCACAGTGGGAGATCTACCAGAGATGTGCTTTAAAAGCATGAAATGTGAAGGAGGGGGATGATGAAACTGTACACTGTGTAAACCACAGATTTTTTTTTTTACAGCATGTTGAGAATGTTGGAAGAGGCTCCCCATTGGCCATTTCTGTACTGGTATCAACGCTTTACGTATTTGAAAGTATCCATAATGGCAATCGAGTGGAAAGCAAAATATAGGTCATCAGATAAAAGCATGAGGCGTCAATCCTTAACATGCGTGCATGCTAACTCGCTCGAACAAAGATGTGCTGCTATAATTGCACATTATCTTGGAAACTGATGTTCTGGGTGTTTAAGTACAGAACTGGGTAAAAGTATAAGTACACTGGTTTCTCTCTAGAATATTCCAGGTCTGTAGCATTTTATGGAAAGAAGAGAGGAGGAGAAAACTGCTTCCAAGAAAACGTTCCTTTCAGACAAGAGCCTAAGCACACAGCTTTCAGACTAGTTAAATTTTGTTCGGCTAACTCAATAATCTGAATAGTGGTCGTGTAAATAGTCCGTTCAGAGAGCCAGAACAAATTCTTCTCTTCTGAGGCACCAGCAGCAGCCTGGCAAGCACTGGTACTTAGAAAAAAGGGGGTTTGTACCAGTGGGATCGAGGCGTTTCTCTGTGACACATTTACATCTACACATTGTTCTCGGCAGGAACCATCTAGAGACTAATTGCTTGAGAAGCCTGCGTATAAATTTGGACTGGGTTAAGAAAAATAAAGTACACTTTGAAGCAAGGATGAGAATTTCTCTTGGAAATTAACTGCAAGCAAGCAAGAAAGAAAACAAAAAGATAAGCAACTGAAATGAGAAAGAGAAAATTAATAAGTGAAATCAGCACAGCCAGAAAACAGTCACAAGACATCAGGCACTCTTCGACAAAATCAGTGCAGCTTCTGGGGTTTGCAAATTGAAGAATGTTGAAGACATTTTGGGGCATCCAAATCCAATCATTCTGCAGATGACTTGCTTGTTTTATGTAATGCTTACTTGCAAATAGTTTGTAGCTTTGTGCAAAAGGAACGCAGCAACCCACAACTGCAGAAACAATTAAGTGTTTCAGAATAAAGGGCCGTTCCAAACAGTGAGCACAACTTACACATTTACCAGGGAGGGAAAATTAATGCATGATGGAACTTTTGCATAACCATTATTGTAAATCTATAGAAAACATGGCCTCAAACACAAAAGAATAATCTGAAAAAGGTTTTATGAACAGCTAAATCTAACACTGCAGTCGGCCATGACTACAGACAAAGAAGGTTCCAAAATTACACAAAACATTTGGGTTCGTTTCTTAAAGCGGCTATTCCAGAGGTTTCCCCTTTCAGGAATTATGTATGAATTTTCAGAAATCCATAAAAGTGATTGTCTCATCATGTGATATGTCAGCAATATGTCTTTTTTTTTTGCTAAGCCCGCCCCTTGCCCCGTCAGAACTAACCAATAGCGTTAGACCATCGCTTACTGCTCCAGATTTAAGGAAATACCTCGGCTGATGCAGCGTTGATGAACTTTTCACGGACAAGCAAGTCTTTAAAATATAAATATATGAAAACACAACATGACATGAGAATAATACTCGTAAAACTACGTGTTTTAGCTCTGTTTGTCGGCTACAGAATCACATTCATAAACAAGAAACGTGCAGTCGCCATCTTAAATAACCGAATCGACCAACTCTTGGTGTGATACGCTTGTCAGCCACTAGATGGTGCCATCGGATAAAAGAAATACTCTGGAGAGCTACTTTAAAGGTCTCATTCACTCATTTTATTCAATCAATTTGATTACTGGAAAACATGATTTTGTTTGGGTGAAAAATAAATGTGTTGTTTCCACAAATGACAAGAATTGCGAATAAAGTTAAGATGAATTGAGACATAATTAGAGGAAGTTTAGACTTAACTGCAACAAACACATTTGCAATTTGTTCAAAATCGTGTCATATGCCCCATGCGACGCATTTTTGTAGAAAACTTTCAGATTATACGAACAGTCCACCCTTTACATTTTAGCTTCACAAAAAGTGAATTTAAAAAAGAAAAAAAATGCTTTTACTGGATAAGACGTTCTTTACAACACTGTGTTTCTGCTGCACATCTTCTGATTTATCCAAATTTAAAAATCACACCACTCGGCAGAAAAATGTATAGTTTCGTACATTTTGGTCTACAGCAGACTGGTTCAGAGAGGCACTGCTTTATTTGGGAGGGTCAAAAAGACTATTTTGAGAACACATGAAGACTGCTCGTAGCTGCAAGGCCTTCTCAACTTCTGAATATCAAAGGATGCCTTTGCGCTCCTTTTCTGTGACATGTTGCCAAAGAGCTGCACAGCTCTGTAGCTGTGGAAACCGGTGCCACTTTGCAGCCTCACACAGAACCGAGACGGCTCCGAACTGTACGATACCGTCAGCAAAATGTCATTAGTAATATATATACTTCAACCTGACCTACCTTAAAAGAGAGAAAAGATTTAAGCTGATTACACAGAAAATTACAAATTTTGGTCTCAAATTAGGATCGAGCTCACCTGAACCACTCCAAACCTAAAATGCAATCAAGTTATCAACATAATTGAAAATAAGTGTCACCCTGAACGGGATGGAGCACCTGTCCTTGAAAATTAATAAATGAATGCATCACTCATGTTGCCTGGCTGAAAGCCACTGAGTAGAGGAAGCAAGAGGGGATGACAGTGCAACCAGTCTGCCACTAGAGAACCCATGTGACTTTGTTACAAAGCGGAATAATCCCACATTGTGAGGACATACTCACCAGACCGGATCAGCTGAGTTCCACCTTAACAGTTAAAACCAGCAGGAAATTCCCTCCCAACTAAACCATCACCAAAAATGTGTTAATCTATTCCTGCAGGATAAACAGTCCAAGTCAATCATATCGATCAGCCTGCCTCATAAAATCCTTGATTAACCACTTTAATTCACTCACTTTCATTAGTTTTCAATGAATTACAAATATCAAGAGCAGGGGAGCTGCTTCCCTCTGGTTTCTCTTTTTTTCCTCCCAACATCTGCAAAGTTGTCTGCAGATGAGCGATAAACCAGCAGCAGCAGCTAGACAGAAGCAGTCAAACCAGACTGGTTAGCTGGCTGAAAGACCCGGATCAACATAATAGACGTCAGGTCCCAGAAAGCAGACTGTACACCTTACCTTTGACCTCTCTAGTCAAAGAGTCCGTGCCAAGGACAGCAAAATAAATCATTTGTATTGCTCAATGTGAGCAAAAGCAACACTTTATCCCCAGTAGTTGATGCTAAACGTCATTTAAATAACATTAAGTTAAAAAAACTTAACACTGAACTTTTAAATATTAAATTCAATAAACAAACATAATATCTCATTTAAAAACATCCCCAGGCGATTTAAACCTCGTTCACTGACATAACCAGGAATTAATCTGAGGGAATCGTTCTGCTAGCTTACCATGGATCAAACTCGTGGATGATGCTCTCGAACCGGATCACCGCAAAAAGTCTGGAGCTGAATCCTGCCAGGCAGGCCAGAAAGAGAATACTAAACGAGAGTAGAGACTGCCACCCAGCTGGCTGTGTCAGCCCGCCAGACAGGCCTCCTTTGCCCCCTCCTCCACCTCCGGCGCCCAGGCGGCTGTTCCCGTGCACCGAGCTCCCGGAATTGCTGGACGCTTTGTGCTTGCCGTCGCTGGCTGCGTGGTGCTCCGCCATTTCTGCGTGCGGCGTCGGTTGGATTTCGCTTCCTCCAGCCGGAGCTCCCGTCTCCCTCTCCGCTCCTCGCAGTGGTAAAAGTCCCCTCAGTTGGATTTCCTATCCTCGGAGCCTTCCGGGTGTGCGTCTCTAGGTGCGGTAAATCACAACCGCAGCCGCTCGGTCCTTGCCCGCATACTCATGCGCCACATAGCACGGCTGCTCGGTCAATCCGCTTCACGATTGAACGCCGGTGGAAAGGGGCGGGACTTAGGCGGCGGGCGGAGCTTTTTACAATCCCTTTGGCCTGTCACAGATCGACAAGTACGAAAGGGCGGGATTTGCAACATTTTAGCCAATAGGAGAGCAGGATTTTTTAAATTGACAGAAACCTTCACTAATGAGTAAAGAGTTGAATGTGGCCGCCTCTGATTGAAATATGGATTATCTTCTGCTACATAGAAATGAATCATTCTGTTGTTTCCTTGGGAAAAACAATTATCCAATTAAGTTTACTTTAGAATTGTTTACGTGTTCTAGAAGAGAACTGCAAACGGAAGATAAAGCGCAAAAGTGCTCTTGGAGGTTCTAATGTTTCCAGCTATAGGCAGGTGAGTGAAGATGAATGTTTTTTATGAGAGCAATATTTCTGTTTCTCTCGGATGTTGTGGACAGAGTGGTAGAGATGTAAGAAAGACAGATGTGTTTCATCATCCTCTGTCCTCCAGCCAAGACAAGAACCAGCCATTCATCAAGCCTGGAAAGGTTTTTATTGAAATAAAACACTTTTTTTCCAGCATTCCAAATAAATCTTCGAGATTTTGATCCAATTTATACATTTAGTTTGTTCGTGTTCTGGTTTATAAAACCATGAAATAAAAACGTTATTGATTTATCTGAGACGTGATCCGGTCCCGAGAGGGAGAAAGAACAATAGTCCAACAGCCGTCTCCGAAGACTGTGATACCTCAGGAAAAAAATGTTCTGAAGTCTGTCGACAAAATACATCTCACTCGTTTTTCCTATGAGCACGTTAGAAGTTGCTCTTCCCAAAAAAACTGTATTCAAAAGTTTAAGCAGGATATGGAGCTATAATTATGCATTAAAATAAATAAACGGCGCTTATATGTAGGATTATAACTCTTAGAAGTGATTCAATTTTTCCTTTTTATGACAAACCACTGAACTTGTTGGTTCCATCGTTGTTTGAGGAGAATTTCAAGCAATATGCCAAAAAAATACTCCAGAAAAAGATCAATCACCCCACCTTTAAACAGGCTACCATGCCTTTGATGACTGAGAATCGACACAAACTTTAAACAGGTGCGTCCAAAATCCAAAATGAGCATTTTTTCTCATAAAGTGATTGGATAAAAGTTTAATCTGGATTCAAATATCGTCTGGAGAGATAACAAAGAGGTCAGAGTAAGAAAAAAAACAACCCAGACACGGAGAGATGAAAGATGGATGGATAGTAAAAAGGAATAAAGGGATGATCATGAAAATTGATGGAGGTCATCGTGGAGAGCAGTTATGAATTTTGAGTTTGTGAAGTGATTACAGAGATCGAAGCTCAGTGCAGACAGACAAGGGAATGTTAAACATGTGTTTTCCAAACACTTGTAATCCCCTTACACACGTAAACAGATGCAAGCTAATGAGCTGGTCCCTTTTTGGGAGTGTGTTCACACACACCAAGCATCTCATCACTCTTTGGGACCGGCTCGTGTCACAATGAGCAGCACTCTAAGCCTTTCATGCTTTCCACTCTACCTGCAAATTCTGAATTGATGACCTTTGAAGTAAATAGAAATGCAGGCGGTGAAGATTGCTTCAGACGCGTCTATTGTCAAAAGGCCAGGCCCTGATGAAAGCCAGCCCAAAAGTGTGCTGTTGCCAGGCAAGACAGCGCCGCTTTCCTTCATCTCCAAAGCCAGACGTGTTTGTTTCTGTTTGCTTTGACTTTACTACCTTTCTTTTTTCTGCTCCTTTCTACTGAGAACAGGGCCGACTTTCTGAGCGTTTGCTTTGCACTTTTAGACATCTGCATTTTTATCATGCTGAAAGCAAACTGTGCCGAAAGAAAAGCTTAAGATGCCAGACATGAAGCACTCTACCTGTCATTCTGTTTGTTTTGACTGCATGAATAGATTACAAAGCAGGGAGATGGAAATATCACAGCTAATCAAGGAGATCTAAATCGATACACCAATTTTAACACCTTGACTGATTTCTTAGATGTTCCCAGCAGCAAATCCTGGAGGCCAAATCATTTGTGATCTCGTCTGAGAGGCGGCGTTTTTGTTTTTCTCTAAAATCCTTTAATTAAAGCGAGCGTTGTTATGTAACCAACACCTCAGTGATGAGCTGTCTCTGATGAGCGCAAACTACCTGCACACTTTTTAAAGGAAGCTCCTCATCTAATGCTTTCATGAGGTGCTCATGAGAGACGCTCTGATGTTGCAGCTGTTTTCCACGCTGCAGGTTGAGAGGCGCCTGCGAGTCACGTTCCTTGGCAACACACATCCACGCTGCAAGTAACAGCTAAAAAATTAAAAGGAACAATTCCTTCATGTATTATTTCTGAATGCACACCTCTCACCATCCAGGCTGCCGTTCTTGGCAATCACCGGAAAGGCAGGAGAACGGGCTGATTGATTTTCCACCCGGAGCTGAGTTCACACACAAACACGTCTCTGACTTCCTGTCTTTGAAAGACTGAAAGTAAATCTAGAGTCGTGATTTTGTGGTGTGACATGGTCTGTAGGTGTCATCTTACTTTCTTGCTGTATTTTTTGTATCAGAGCTTGTTTTCTATAAAGTCCATCAGCATGTATAAGAACTGGATGTAGGGGGAGTTTGAAGTCAAAAGGAAGCAAAACACCCCCTACTGGATGGCTACTGCAGCGTAATTTTTATCTCTCTTCTTCTTATGGTGAAACTGATACATTTAAGATAAATCCCTCATTTGATTATTTTGACGTGCAAATAAATGACCTGCTTTACAGAAGTGCCTCTGCAGCTATTAACCTCATTTAGTAATTATTTCATCAGGCGAGACAAGTCTGGGTCAAGAGGATAGCAGCTCCAGCAGAGAGGCCCAACAGCAACCTCTACTAGCTCCACCGACAGGATCCGCTGGCATTCCCTGGCCAACATGAAGATATAATCCCTCCAACGTGGCCTGGGTCAACCCAGGGGCCTCCTGACGGCCACAAAGGCCTGAGTTACCCCCCCTGGGAGGCTTGCAGGAGGCATCCTGACCAAATGCCAAAAACCACCTCAGCTGGCTCCTCTCAATGTGGAGGAGCAGTGGCTCTGCTCCGAGTCTCTTCCAAATGTCTGAACTCATTTTGGCCTCTTGTATTTGCGATACTATTACCCACTGCTCACGACCAAAGGTGAGGAGTGGGATGATGATCACCAGGTAAATTGAGAGCTTTGCTTTCTGACTTAGCACTGCAACATAGTGGTTTAGTGTCTGCATCACAATGACACTGCCCGTGTCGATCTCACTCCCTCCTTCCCTCACCCATAAACAAGACCTTGACCTGAAGTTGGCTATTCACCCTTTTCCGGTCAACAACCATGTCCACAGATGTAGAAGTTCTGATCTTTATCCCAGCTGCCTCACACTCGGCTGTGATCCTCCCCAGCAACTGTTGAAGGTCAGAGCTCGACGAAGCTAAGAGGACCACATCATCTGCAAAAGCTGAGACAAAATCGTCCTGCCACCAAACTCAACACTATCCACACAATAAAGACTAAGAACAGAACCGGTGACAAAGGGCAGCTGTGGAGGAGTCCAACTCTCACCGGCGAACAGGTCCGACTCACACTCTCTCTGTACAGGGACTGAATGGCCTTGAGTGTCTCATACAGGGTGCCCCTGGGGACACAGTCATAAACCTTCTCCAGATCAACCAAACACACGTGGACTGGTTGGGTATACACCCTCATGCCCCTTTTCAGCACCCTAGCAAGGGCAAAGAGCACGGTTCCACAGCCAGGATGAAATCCACATTGCTCTGGCCTCTCCCTCTTCTCAAAATCGTTTACAAAGCACCGACAGAGATTAAGGTCTTTAACGACCGTGGAGAACAAACCAAGTGTTTCCATCTGAGTTTGCCCTCCTGACTGGTTTGGATCACATCCTTTTGTCTCCCAAGAATCCAATTAACAAATTGTTGGCCAGCTGCACTCATTGTCAGCCGGCTGGAGCAGGGAAGGTGTGCCGCTCTGGACCAACCAGGAGGCCGGGGCTTCAGGACAGGAACTGGTGGGAGAGGTCTGGGCGGCGACCATAACACTCCTCAATCAGGATTCAACCATCAACCGGACCTTCCTCTTCAATACGTTGGAGTAGACCATTCCAGGGAGGCTAGGGAGCTCGAATGTTCTTTGACGTTTGTTGTGATGAGCTTAATGTTTGTTTCTCTAAACTATGGCTGTTCAAAGAGCTATCATCAAATGACAAAAGATCTGAATGATCACTTCTGAGGCTAAGAGCAGTTAGTCCCTGTATCTTCTTGAAGTAAACACTAAACTAACAAAAAAGACTAATAAACTAAAACAATATGAGAATGTTTGATAAATAGGTAAAAATTCATTTCTTACAATATTAATATATATTATAAATTACCATCATTAAACCACATTAGAGCCCTTATTATCCCAAATGGAAAAAAATGTAAAGAAAGTGTTTTTTTCTTTATGTGGAAATAAAAGGTTTAACTTGACTTTAGAAGAGTTGTTGTCCGTTTTCAAGCCTCCTGGCATCGCTATAATCTATTGTACACATACAGATGAACTCAAGTCCACAAAAAGCACAATGTAAGTGTCTTCTCTTTCCAAGTGTGAAAAAGCTCCCCAGCATTCCTCTCGTTCTGCTGTACCGTTTAAGCCCGGGGACGGCCACCACACACACTGATCTCCAACTCGGTCATTAACAGAAATGAGAGCACTTAAAGAAAGCGTCCCGAAGCATCCAACTGTTCCAAACTATTTGTTCACTTGTAGACGATGCAGCGATGAATGCAGTTGGTTTGAACGTGCTCCTAAACCATGATAACGGGTAAAGAGCTGCTGAAAGGATTCTTGACCCCAACCCTAACCCCCATCAAACACTTTTAGGACGAATCTCAAACATCCTGAGGATTCTTCCAACTGTTTGATGTTTAGAACACAAAAACAAGCGTAATGACGTGAGTTCACTCTTATCAGGTGATTTAGTCCCTCTTTAAGCTACCTGCTTCCTCATCAGTGACACCACATTTCACACCGAGCACGCCTCATTTCTCCACCAGCCCGTGGCTTGGAGAGAAGACGGTTAAATCTACAAGACATGGACCCCGCTCAGTCTCCGATAACGCATTTGCATGGTTCCCCGCGACGACGGTTCATGTAAATCTTGACTTTGATGGAGGAGGTGCTGACACAGGTTCAGACAGTGAGGTTCTCGTTGTGTGACAGAACTCTTAATCTGGCTCTGAAGCGCCGCATTACCCTGGGATTCCCACGCGCCGCCATCACCGCGCTCTTAAAAGACATTTGTTTGTTGTGATAAAATATGAAATTGGGCAATAAGCTTTTGTATTGTGCAACAGAACGAGGTGTGATCTATCATCCCAAAGATCAGAGAGCTTTTGCTCAATTTATGAAGCTGAATCGGATTCGAGATGCTCTGGCGTTTATTGGATTCTTCTGTCGTTTTTCAAAGCACAAAGAAAGTTATTTCTCTCTAACAGGGTGTGAGCTGTCAAGGCAGAGGCAGACTTTGACAGATAGAATCTTTTCTTTTTTTTATCTGAGCACAAGAGTGCCTTTATCTACCAGATCTAAAGAAACGCAGCAAAGGAATCAATGCGATAATTGTCCAAAGAAAGTTGTCGATTTTTCACAAAAAGTGAAACATCGATGTTTATTTTTCTTGGAAAGCAATCGTTTTAAGTCCTAATGAAGCTTGAAATTGGGCAGTGATTAAACAGTGGTTTCTTATGTGTGCAGAAACTGTACAAAAACAGAATTTTATCCTATTTTCCCCCTCAGGACACCTCCGACTGCACAGAAACGTCTAAAACCAGTCCGTCTCATTCATCGTGATTGATTCTGACCTGCTGACACGACTGAAAACTCCAACGGTGATGCCTCAAATCTTGTTGACGTGCTGCGTGTAACGTATATATATGATCGTTTCAACCAAAGCCAGGGAAGGAGATGGAGATGGATAAGAAAAGCAGGAGAAGCCTTTATCTTCTGCAGGCAGCATGTCAGACTCTGAGAAGCTGTCTAGTAGTTCTACCTCTTCAGAATAATAAGAGCTTTATCAATATTTCTCTGACGCCCGTTTGGTTGGAGCGCCCCGTATATAACATAGTGTCCTTTGAGGCGACTGAGATTCAGATGTGAGAAATGTAACGTGGTGAAGGCTGTTCAACATTATTTCTGCTGGAGAGAAAAAGTATGATCCCCGAAGACTGGAGTAGGCCCATTCCCCAGCTTGCTCTGCTTGAGGAACGACCTTTCTGTCACTTCCCTGAGTGGCCAACATGAGCGTTCTCATTTCAGAAGACATATGTGATATTTACTTCAGTGACAGCAACGCAGCCTCGGAGGTAGAATTAAAGCTGCAGGAATCAAAGCAATGGCAGGAGATGCATTGCCTGGCCTAAAAAAAAAGGCGCCACTAAAATAGAACAAAGGTCACTCACTAATGTTTCAGTGGACCGTCTTTAGCTTTGATTCCTGCATTTGCTGCAGCTTTGTTTCCACAAACTTCTGCAATGTCACACTAGCTACGTTTACATGCGCCAAATTTTCCCAATCCGATTCAAATCTTGGTTGATCGGAAATCCCAAAATGATCTGATCATGCCGTGAGTATAAATGCACCAAGCATTCAATCAGATTAAATAGGTTGAGCACGAGCAGAGCTGCCCACTTTTGATTTGGTCGATACTTTGGTGAATTCCCGCTTCCTGCATCTTTAGATGCACTTGAGCGTATAACTCGACATTTCTAGTATTTCGGCCATCGAGACGTTCAATAATATTGAGCTCCCGTTGTTTCCAGTGAAAAAATAGTGTCAGCAACAGACCACTTCTGTTTACCTCCCGCCGTCATGCTGAAGTTGCACACATGCACAGTGGGCATTATTTTACTCCAACAATCCAAATGGGCGTGTATATTGACGTCAATCAGAACGATGATCGGACAAAACCACCGTATTGGATCAGAATATTCCGATTGACATGTTTACATGAAGAATTTTTGATCTGATAAGGCATTCATTCCGATTACTTGTGCCAATGTAAATGTAGCTAGTAGGGGTGTAACAATGTCCATATCTCACGATACGATATTGTCACGATATGAACCTCACGATACAATATTTATTGCGATATTGTGGGGAGGCTCACAATAATAAGACTCACAACATAAAATACTTTGACTGGAATCCTCCGTGCTGCGTTCACCGCTGTAGCCTCCATACTCCATGTTTGTTTATCTTTGCTGTGTGGGCTGCACGCACTCCCATTAGCGAACTGGCCGATGACGCGGAAGCAAAGGATCATGGTCTATGTAGTTTACTTTGCTATGCTCCGGTGGAGCAGACTGAAAAGTGTTATTTTTACTTTAAGACGTACTGTATGATTTTGTGACAAGACCACGACGATATTGTGGTCATTTTACTACGACGATATCGCGATATTGCCAATATTGTTACAGCCCTAGTAGCTAGTGTTTTTTTTCTACAAGATCTTACGCTTAACCCCGGCTTTCCACTGGATGTGTGAGCATCACGTAACGTCCGCGCTAAATTTATGTTTTGAGTCTATTTTTTACGCGCTACGCTTTCAGAACGCGTCAAGCTTAGCAGTTCAGATCGTGCCAAACAGGAAGTCAAACACGAAAACATTCGGAAACTTTCAAAATAAAAGACACGAGCAGATTTCTATTTGCTTAATTAGTAAAAAAAAAAAAATACATCATTTCCTGTGACACCTCCATGGCCAAAGTAGGACAGAAAATAAACCACATACCTTTATGGATACATGCTGCCATCTTTCTTTTTGCTTGTTATCTTTGAACTTTGCGAAATCATGTCGCGACCTCTCAGGGCCGGCTGCGTGGAACGCGTTTGCTCCCGATGCGCGTCTGAAACACTCCCGTTGGTAGTTCCCATGTAAAACACCTCTATAACGCTACATTATCTACACATCCAGTGGAAAGCCGGGATCGTCTCACAAGCAGTTACCATGGTGACCCCCAATGAAACACCAGCAGCAGTTTTAACATTTTTAACTCTACTTTTTATAGTTTATACCCAAAAAATTTTACATTTTGGGATTTATCGACGTTGATATGTGTTGAAATTTTAGTCGCTTGTTACACTGGAAACCTACACAATGTTTTGAATTTTTTTTCTTGTTTTTAATCTTGTTGCCTAACATTTTTATCCCATATGTAAAATTTAATAATTTACCTTATCTTCGGTACGTTCATTCTGTGTATGTTTAATTTAATCCTTTAACTTTTTGTTCTTTTTAAAACAGATAGATCTTTTTACCTTTTTATAATAATAATAACTATAATAATTTACCTATTTATCTAGTGAAACACTGAAATATTTTAACTAAGACACTTCTTTGCTTTTGTCTTTCCCAATTATTTTCAATGTAATGTTTAAAAATAAATGTATCCATGCAGTTTTTCAACTGAGCCATCAAACATGTCTTTGTGTCAGCCTCTGAACAGATTCAAGCTTCCTCTTGTGTTTATTTTATCAAAATGTCACAAAAAAGCATAGTTTTCTATGAATCCATGTTGTTGTGATTTGCCATAAAGGAAACGAGGCTCTCGCAGAAACAGACGTCGTCTGGATGATGGTGAAGTTCACCGTAAAACGTGTCGTTTGGCTGAGGCACAAATTATTAATGTCGACTATCACACTGAAATGTTGTCAGTTTTGTTGCCTTTTAAACTCGATGCAAATAGCAGGCGAACCGCTCCCTTCCCTCCTTAGCCTGAAGGATGCAATTTCAGATTTTGATTCAGCCGACCGTGTTTACCAGTTTGCCTCCGTCTACGTTAAATGAAACGGCCCCGGAGAAGGTTGCGGCACATCTAAATTGATCTTTCCTTTTACGTGTATATGTTCTGGTTTAAGACTTTTGGGTTTGATTTAAACAACAGAAACACGTTTCATGCCGTGCTTCCTACGGGCTTGAAAACAACACACATTCAGTGTTTCCTCTGAAGGCTTTCCATGGATTCTGCAAATCTTCAAATGATTTCATGCACAACAGATGATGCAATCCCTCTAATCTTTTGGAATATGGGAAATGAAACCGAATATGTTGTTTACACGTGGTTTTTTTTCCACACGAAACTCTGTGATTGGCTGAGACAGTCATCCCCTTCAGGTTCAACCCACTGACCTGCTAAATAACTTAATCAGCTGTAAGAGGCTCCCTTGGGTGTTTGTGTTATTACGCAGCTTTACAGTCATTTTCACTTCCTTTTTTCAATGCATGCACCATTGTTTTAGCTGATTTCTATGGGGTTTTCATTCTGTAATTTTCTGTCTTTTGCTCTTTTGTTTTAATGCATGCTCCAGCTCCAGTCTACCTTTAAACCAAAGCTCTTTCTCCCTCTTTAAAGGCAGTTCAATACCAAGTGGCTCCTCGTTTAGAAGTGAGCCTGTGCCCAATCGATTTTTCCCCTGGTTGCCCTCGATCGGTCATCTGACAGAGCGCAATTCACACCTTTCATATAAAGTTAAACTTAGCTGGCCTTTCCGGTGAATATGGGAGGGAAGGGATGGCTGTAGGAGGAACAAAGGAAGAGAAGTCGTCAAGCACTCTGGTGGCTTTCTGCTCCATATTTGTTATCGTTGGTGTAATGACATCAATACAAGGCCGGGGCCGGGGAAGGCTTAGAGTTTAAATATACGACTCTGTATTAACCTCTCTTTCTATCACTTACAGTCTCAGTAAAGGGAACGTCCACCCTTTCTCTGTTTGGGAGTTACACTTATCAATAAACACAATGTGGTCTTTAAAACGATTCAAATCCAACTTAAAAGTGGACAGAAACACTCAACAGAGCCCAACGTGTCATCATTTACTGAACTGGACTTTGACTAAACCCTTGCAGGACCTTGATTTGGTTTTTTTAGCTATTCTGTCGTAGATTTGCTGTTTTATGACCCAGTTTGGTCCAAAGCTGTCACACAAATGGACTCTCAGCTGGTCTAAAGAGGAGTTTGTGGTCAACTCAGAGACAGCAAGGGTCCCAAACCCTCCTTCCTCCACCGCCGTGCTGACTCAGGTATTTGTGTTGATTGTGATTGTATACTGAAGTTCTGCTGCCATCCCAGCCAGCACACATAGGTGGGCCCCATATGGGATATATATGGGCTATCCATATGGGTCCCAACAGGGTTTGTCCATGGTTTCCACTGTGGCCCCATGGGGATTGGCCCAGGAAGATTTTTGCCCACATAGATTTTAAAAGGCCCTACATGGGTTTTCATTGGGTTTGACTTAAACACCGGCAAACCCCTGTGGGGCCACCATGGAAACCACGGACACATCCTGTTGGGACCCATACGGCTTGCCCACATGGGGCCCATCTATGTGTGCTGGCTAGGCACGTTCCTTTACAATAATTTTGCTCCTGTGACCATCCTAAACCATCTTCTGTCTGAAACAGAGCTGTTGGTCTTTTTCCATCTTCTCTGAGCACGGCTCAGTTTGACCTCGAGGTGAATTTCCTAGAACATCCACACTCAGCATCTGATCACAGATCAGCAACTGTCTTCTGTGTTGTTCTTCTGTATGTCTGTTTCTCTGCAGACACTTTGACCTGACCAGCATGTGCAATAACAGGGGCTGCATTTCATTTAGAGGAAGTCCTGTTCAATAGTAGCTTGGCAGAAGATCCGGCATGCAGGGATGTGTACAGAACTGGCTTCTCTGGGGTGTTTCCACTGTAGGAGGGAGGTGACGGGGAAAATATGACGGCTCTGTCCACTCAGTCGGCTCTTTCAGGACTTTGCAAAGACGTCAGCATATTGCGACGGCTTCAGCAGTGAGTGATGTCACTGATCAGTGACCAAAAAGGCATCCATGGACATTATTAACATTAAAAATTTTGTTCTATCAAAGTACGCAGTAATTTAACCCATTGGGGGACGGGGAGACTGGATGAAAGCAGCGTTCAATTACCTTGTTTTTTAAGGCGGTTCAGTTGGAGATCATAAAACAGCCAAAGTCACGGCGTTGTGGAGAGATTTTCACTTCATTTTATGGTGTTGGGAGTTTAAAGCTGCTTTTCTTTTCCTTCCATTCTGCTTAATCAGCAACTCTACCAATTTTACAAATGTTGGTTGTTTGGCGACGTTCGCCGATGTCATTTCCTACTGAGTAACAACCAATCAGCTTGAGTTAACCATAGGTTCCTCCCAACAACTTTAACAGGCATATCCGAGTACCTACCCAGTTCAGGTACTTGGTTGGACCCATAATGTGGTCCTGTCGGGCCGGTCCGGTGAAATGGAGACACGAACATATCACGAATGTTGGATAAAATTACCAAAAGTTCCTGAAGTGGAAACGGGCCTAATGATGATGTAATTCCTTCTTGGCATGTCCTTAACACACACCCGCAGTATGCTCCAGAATATAAAAATTTTGTCTGGTTCCCCAGCCAGCACACATAGGTGGGTCCCATATGGGATCTATATGGGCAGGGCAAGCTATATGGGTCCCAACAGGGTTTGTCTGTGGTTTCCACTGTGGCCCCATGGGGATTTGCCCACATAGATTTTAACGGGCCCTATATGGGTTTTCATAGGGTTTGACCCAGCAAACCCCTGTGGATCCATCATGGAAACCATGGACAAACCCTTTTGGGACCCATACGGCTTGCCCATATAGATCCCATATGGGGCCCACCACTGTGTGCTGGCTGGGGTTGTTGTGTTTTTGGTACACTTGAGGTTAGATTTGATTAATTTTAGATCTTAGTAAAGCTCAGACTAACGTGTAGAACTCTAAAAGCGGATTTTCCTTTAGCATGTCTATGTTTTTAGTTTTAAACAAACAGAAATGTAAAAAAAAGTAAAGTTTATAGATTCTAGAGGATTTATTTACTTTCCTCTTGTTTTTCTGGTGATTCATTCCCACATAAGGCTTCAGGTGGTTACTGAAAATGCGGTTGGTGACAGGTAAAAGGAGCCAAATTTGTACCAAACATATATCACACCAAATATTTAACAAGATCAGCCACGTGGACTGGCGTGGAAATAAAATACTGAGGCGTTTGCTTGGGGAGGAAATTGCAAAATTACAGCTAAGTGTTGTACAAAGTAGGGAGACGACACAATATATGTCTGCGTGAGAAGACGCTGGCGTTTGTGACACGCGGTGTTTGCCCTTGATATGCCGCTCGCTTCCGTTAAGCACTCTGAGAGGCTTAAAGCTAGGTACATAATGACTCAATAGTTCATCCAGGCATAAAGGAATTAAAGTAATGCCAGAACTATCAAGCCCACCGCCCTGAGACGAAACTATCTGAGAGGACAGCGGGGGTAATGGTTCCTGATACTCCTGCAGTCTCGTCTCTCCATCTCTCAGCTGCCTGCTGCTCTTATCTTGGCAGCAGCATCATCCCCCTGGACAATTGCAGCTCAAAGCCTGAAATTTTCTCGGAGAATGTGACTCCTGCTGCTGCCTCTATTGCTGCCAATTTCAGAGCTGCACGCCCCAAAAATGGTTTTGTGATATGTCAATGGAACATCCAGATCATATGGGTATGTGGTGAAGTGGAAAAGAGAAAGGATGGGGGTGGGGGGGGTCTGACATTAACTGGACCCACAGAGCTGAGAGGAGAGGTAATGCTGGAGCGAGGAGTAATTTGTCTTCCTTGTCATCTCCTTACTGGAGCTCAAAAATATTGTTTATAGGTTTCACCAGCCAACGCACACCCCAGTAGCTTTGATTGATGCACGAGACGTCACCATGGCAACCGGCATGTGAGTATGATAAGTGACTTTGGCAGGAGAGTATCTCCTTCTGGATTATTAGGACCACCTGATGGTTTGTGTGAGCGTTGGCCTCTTTGTGCACACATGGCTGCGGTTACGAGTTGTTCTCGGCTGTCGCCGCCCCCTCTAAGGGTTAATCAGATTAGGCGGTGCACAAGGGGTCCACGCTGTGCCTCGGGTTTGGGATTTAACCACTGGAACAGAGTGCTGCACACCTTTAGAGGCTGCAACTCATTCGCGTTGACACGTTTTGACATGTGAGTGACGCTAAAAGCTAAAAGAGTAACTCAATCTGTCAAAAACCGTTTTCGGATGTGTAATATTTGCCAACAGCAGCTAGTTCAGCGCCGCTCTGTTCCACCAAGATACAAAAATGTTTCCTGGATTTGATGTTTGGTTAAGTTCTATCAAATCTTGTTAATGCAGAAGCCTGTCAGATCTCGTCACGGCGCAGTGCTGCGTAAACGTTGGCTCTGCATGCTGAACTTCATAACTTCAAACCCAGTTGGCTGCAGAATGCACAAACGGTGTCTTTGTGTGCAGCTTCCAGTAGAGCCACCGCTCCCTCTCCTGGACGAAAGACAAAATGCAGGTTTAAGGCAGATTAGGATGCCTCTGAATTGTTGCTGTAATTAACACCAACCCCAGGCTGCGTCTCACACAATACTGGTTTTATTGTTGGAGCTCTGAATGAATCATGCATGGGTTATGGTGCATGATTCACGCTGTAATTGCTTTGCACTTGCTCCAAGTTCTTTCCAAACTGCACATTTCTTTTTTTATCAGTATTGAAGAAGTTTACCAGAGGCTTTTGCTGTCTCTCTTGAAAGTCAGTCGTGTTTGATGGTGAAAAGTTAGAATAAATATTATCTTTGACACTAGTGATCCACTTATAATGCAAAAAAATGAGACCTCATCTATCATCAGTTCTGCGTTTCTACCAGAGCAGCACGGAGAGAAGCTGGTCCAACCCACGCTGCGAGTGCCGGTGGCATCGTTTATGTAAATAGAGCATTTTAACTGTAGGATTGGCAATAATATTTATATACGTGTTTTTTTTTAAAAAATGCTCCGTGTTTGATAAAAAATAATCTCCCTGAAGCTTCCAACAAATCATTTCAGCTGCTTTTCTACGGCTGGTGGCTTTTCAGGTGGAGTGATTCACCACTCCTGCTTTGGTTGAGATGATCTGAATCAGACGGGAGAAAACACAACAAATTACTCCATTACTTTATTGAAAGTAGAAATTCTGAGTATCTGGAGTAATTATCTGTTTGCCGACTTTTCTAAATAGTTTCATTACCCCTTTTTTATTTCAGGTTGTCATTGTTAAAAAAACACAGAAAAAAAACAACTCCCTATTGGTTTGTACCACATATGGTTCTTTAAAGACCAAGTTCACTCATTTTTTCAACACGTGCAGTGGCCTCTGGTATAAATGAATGCTTTTAGAGTAAATATCTGTGGGAAAAAAGCTCTGGGGCTCCTGTTTCAGGAACTAGTGTGAGCCAGAGGAGAGGTGAGCTCATAGACATGAATACGTAGACGCCCCATTGGGCGCTGGAGAGCGTAACAGCGCCATATTGGATGGGTCTCCTCATTTTCAAAGGTCAATGCAGAGTGAACAACTATGCCCGTTTTTGTGCAGCCTACAGTTGCAACAACCAGTCTACTATTGAAAACAGATCACGTGGGATTACTATTCACTTTTGTAGCCTACCTGATGGGATTTTATATTTTTATTTATTTTCATGTATTTTGTTTATATTTTAATTATCATGCCATAACATGTGTCTGATTTTGTGAAAAAGCTTGATAAAATGTGTTTTTAGCTGGGTAAGCGCCTTCCTCAGAAGAAATTAATGCACTGGGGGCGAATGGAAACCCAACTAAGATGGCGACCGGCCACTACGGCAGCTCCAATAGGCAGCGCCAGTCCACGAGGCGTCTACGTATTTATGTCTGTGGGTTAGCAGAAG